>JAUMHH010086317.1:0-22184 GCA_032359455.1 Chlamys rubida
ATTAATTTAAATTTCAATAATTAATTCAGCAGTGGTGTCCCTTTACATAGAAATCAATGTAGCAGCCTAAGGGTTAATTATCAAGGCTTCAATCTATGTTTTGATTTTAATAGGTGACCGACATTTACACTAAAATAAGAAATACGAACACAGAAGTACAGACAGTAGCTTTGTATTCAGTGAAATGCCAAACATCTGCTGACCTACCTTTGCTGCATTGTTTTTGGCCATCAAATTTTAATGCTTGAAATAAGTTACCGGTAGCTATAGCAAGTGACATAAAATGTGAAATTCGAGGCCTGCAAATTAAAAAAAAAAACAGCAGGTTCCTTTAATTTCGACTATTTATAATTAAAATGCAACCAAACTCCATAGAACATGTTTCTGGTGGAGCATGTTATGCGTTCCCCTATAGCGGGGCATCATGCCTTGAGTACTCGCTGCCACAGGTTCCTGATCACGAGTAGGGCTAGACTCGAATGCTTTACTTTTCATATATTTCCACCTTTTCATATATTTCTACCCATGCAAACTGATATCAAAGGTTGTTGGCCACTGTGTACCGTTATTATTTTAACAAATTAACCTTTAGAACCACTATTGTTTTCATTTACAACTAGTTGTATATATATGATGTATAGAATAGAAATTTATACAAATCGAGATTACTGTATCAACGTGGAAACTGTTATTACTGGTGTACAAATAAACAACAGCAAATGTTCACAAAAACAGAATTCAAAGATCATAACTTCTCCTTCAGCATGAGTGTTTTACTTTTTCCTGAACTCCAATTGTGTCTAAGGTGTGGATGCCCAGCACCCATGTTTAAAAACCGAAGGGAGGTCAAGGATACAAAGGATGCAACATGCTGAATTGAATCAGAATTGAAGGCTCTAAGTTAATATTTTGATTGGTTCCAGACTGACATCCTGGTCCTTACTTACATAACCTGGTATGTTCAGTAGGAATGAGACATGCTTATCAAAAGTGCAAAAAAGATACAAGCTGAAAACAAGCAGAAGTGTAGTGTAATGATTTATTCTTTAAATTGTGTTTTCCTTATTTGAGTAACTGAACCTTAATTTATATGTTGGCCACTGTGTGCCATCAGCTCACCTAGCCTCCCTGACCCAAGTTCTTTTAGAATGTTGAATCACTTCTTCAATTTTCCAATATTATTATGATGAAATACAAAATTACAAAACCCCAAAAAAACTGAAGTAATTTTAGATTTTTAAAGGCCTTTCAAATGTATGCCTTGATTCAGATATGTTGTGAGCTTTCATTAGACCCTTGAGAATATGTTTTTGGCACACCAATATGAGCATTGACTTTTGGGTTTGAAAGGACATGTCTGTTTGACATTTTGACTCCAAAAATTTCAGAAAAAAATCACTGTTATTTGACTTCTGAATTTGTTAAATGTCAAGGGTCAACTGAAGGCTCTGATACTGTTACATAAACGAAACAGTTGTTATTTGAGTGTGCATTTATAAACCTATCTTCACAAAGTGACATGTAGTAGTACCTCATTATTTGGGGTATTAAGGATAGCTGCCACTTGGGGATATCAAATATTAAAGTATCTGTCTTTTGGTCAACCATTAAGTTTGAACACTGCAAAAGACAAAGCCAGCATCCACTGATATATTTGAAAATTTCATGTACATGTATGCAGAGCTATAATTACCAATCCTTAATTTAGTTAGCAGGGTTGGTTGCTTTTTTTATAAATAGATGCCATAGGTACATGTATGTGTGTCAACTCCTCATGGTTCCTTTGTTGTCGTTCTTGTGCACACTGAGCTGACCTGTTTAGCAGTTGTGTATTATCAGTAAATGTAGACCTGAGGAGCATTATACTTAGATTTGGATGTTTACTACAGATATAGCTGGGTCACTTAGATTTGTCAGCTATATACAGACTTCAAACATAACCCATGGAGTGTTTCTGTATCTGTTTATTGACTCCGATATGTATTTTTTGATTTCTTACTAATAATTGCAATCTTGGAGACTTTTTTGCACCTGTCTGGTGATACATCACAACATCAGTCTCGGTGGGATAAGGAGTCGTGCTCCCACAAAGGGAAGCTAGGATATTGAGTTTTGTGTTTTATGTTGTCAACCTTCACACGTACAGCTCTGCATGCACTATTGTGGTACCGGTAGGTTATTAGCTATAGCGTAGTTACTTCACCATCTCTGGTATTGATCCAGCCCAGTAGGAAGTGTTGATTAATAAAATAGCTTTAACTTAAAGGTTACAAATTGTTTGATTTGCTATGAACCATTAATACTGTGCACATCATTGGTTGGTGATCAGAGTTTGTTCTAGTTTCGTTGGTAGTACATAATGTAGTACCACTGTTTCACATAGGAGGAGAGCATTATAATTTACTATGTTCATTAGTAGGAATCCTTTTAGTAAACTGTATACCTATGGCTATGACTTGCTTTGGTAAATTTCTTGAAGCATTAATAATGATGAAAAGGAAAAGAACTATTTACTAGTAACTCAATGACATTCAACACATGTACATCTAGTCATCTACCATGGTATGTTTTCAGTCTTTGCAACAAATGAAAACTTAAAACGGGTTCATAAAAAAAGTATGTTGAGTACATTTCCATTCCATTACCTTGTAATACGAAAAGAGTAATTTGACAAAAGTTTATGGTAATTCATGATGTTTCTTTTAAAAAATTATGAATAGGATGTGATGCATGACTATGTAAGAATATATGTGAAAAAATATGTACCGGGGGGGTATGGATATTCAAAACTGGAAGTTTTTTTATGCTTTTACCTAAATTTTGAAAGAATGACATTTTTTGTTGAAGAGCATTGTTTAGTTGAGGAATGACCTGTTTTATACATTATCCTGTACATATTAAGGACGAAATATTTAGGTCGTTTAGTTACATTTATGTCCAGTGAAATGTAATTAGTACCCAACTAAACATGTTTCAGTAGGCATGTGTATTGAATATTTGTTAATTTTGAATGTTGTAAACTCGGTTATAAATAGCCCTTAAGTTGTATCATTACAATTGAATTTAAATAGTTACTTAAGTTTTGCAGCGTTGAGAACATTGTTGGTGGTAATCATATAATATAACTAGTATAAGGCAGTGTATCAAATGATCAAAGAATCTTTCGTTGATAACTCATTAAGATATTTGAGTTTCAGATACACAGGCCAAGGCTATTTAAAGTCATCGTTTTAGAGCTAAACCAGATCAATGATATGATCTCTTGTGTCCACAGGTGGCATCCTACCTCGCGGAACAGGACATGGAGGATGATGTTGATGACCAAGACCTGGAGCCTTCCACTTTCCTGCTGCCAACTGAGGGCATGGAAGCTTCCAATCTGCCATCTATAGACCCAGAGACGCACGCACGCCTGGAGGCTCTATTAGAGGCTGCAGGTAAGGCAGCATGGCTTTTATGGCATTGTATTCAGCAGCTATTTATCTTCATGTTAAGTGTCGGTGACTAAGTGTGGTGTCTGCTTTTGTTTGTAATGAAGAAAATTTAAATATTAATGTAGAGAATTTCAAACAACTCTATTCATTAATAAAACAGAATTGGTAACTGCGTAGATATTTAATGGGATTGTGTAATTAGAACCAAACAAAAAAGTAATGTAAGAACTGTAAGTGTCTGTGTTTGATTTTGTTGTGAAGCAAGAACCATTTCTCAGCTCTGTGTCTGCTTTGGTTCTTTTTTGGTGCATTAGGTATTGGAAAGCTTTCCACTGCAGATGGAAAGGCTCTAACTGATCCAGAAGTCTTAAGGAAACTCACATCATCAGTCAGCTGCGCTCTGGACGAAGCAGCACAAGCACTTCATAGAATGAGGGCAGAACAACAAGGCCAACTAGGGGTCATTGAGGGGTAAGTTAGATGGAAGATGACCACTATGTTCAAGTAAATTTATATCACAGTACAGAAATCTTGCTAAAAATGCTCTGATTATGGCATTATTGACTGTATGTATAAGATATGTTATATTTACACAAGTCCTTTCCAGGTTGGACAGACGTGAGTAAAACAGGTTAAGTCTAAGTCTTTATATAGTAACTTAAACATTTTACTCTTGTCACTAGCTCAAGGTCGTTAGCAGAGGCCTGTAGTGATGGAGATGTACCCACCGTACGTAAACTGCTGCACGAGGGAGGCAGTGTCCATGAGACAACAGAGGAGGGGGAAAGTCTGCTGTCTCTGGCGTGTTCGGCGGGATACTATGAACTTGCACAGGTAAGCCCATTCTTATTGCCACTTCCTGTCTTTAATTGTAATCTTTGTAAGGTGCAATATCTGCAATTGTTTTTTTTCATATATGAGATATTTAGAAAGCTTCTGGTACCCTATCAAAACCACTTGATTAGTTAACAAAAATGACTATATTTGTAAATAGTCTGTGTATTGCTTCTTTGTTAAAATAACAAATCTTTCTGATGTTATACTCGGATAATTCAGTTATCAAATAGATGTTTGTGTGTTTGTGAGCAATAGTGTTATGCTATATTGTATTCATATTAATGATGTATGTGCAGGTGTTGTTAGCCATGAAAGCTAATGTTGAAGACCGTGGCATTAAGGGAGATTGTACACCTCTAATGGAAGCTGCCAGTGGGGGATATGTTGACATAGTCAAGCTGCTTATCACCCATGGAGCAGATGTCAATGCCCAGTCATCAGCTGGTAGGTGATCCTCTGTAATATTTAGTCCTCACTTTGACACTATACTGCCCTTAAACTGCCTTTGCTGTAAGATTGTGTTAAGCTGAGTCAAGAATGATTCAACAGCACTTATACTATTCAATTATAGCAAACAATTTAGTACTTTAATGGCCACAAGAAGAAAGCTATGTCTGAATAGAATCTGATGATCATCCTGGAGGTCTAGAAATGTATGGTGGGAGATAAAATCATTGAATTATATATATGGATATTGTTAAAAGAAAACGTTTTGAAATATTACAATTTTTTCATTAGATATAATGAAAGATTTAATGATATAGGAAGCATCATTATTAATAGAAAATTGAAAATTATGATATATTGTTTTTGCACCAGGTAACACACCTCTACACTATGCCGCCTGTGGTGGCTACGAGGACGTGGTACAGGTTCTGATAGATGCTGGTGCAAATGTGGAACAGCATAATGAAAACGGACACACCCCTCTTATGGAGTCGGCCAGCGCAGGACATGTTGGTGTGGCTCGCATACTTCTCAGCTCTGGTGCTGGCATCAACACCCACTCAAACGAGTTCAAGGAGAGTGCTCTGACCCTTGCCTGCTACAAGGGTAAGCTTGAATGAAGCTAAAAGATTTACTATTATAGCAGTGAAAATTTCAAGAAAATACAAACTTGCATTTAAGAAAAAAACAACTTGAAAAACATTATGAAGGAACAAAAATCTGACATCAACATTTTTCAAACTCTAGTTTTTGAACTGTTTATTGACTGATAAGAAAATGTCACACTGCACTAGCAGGTTGTTTTGAGAAGTAAGAAAAAAAACATTGTTTCCGAACTAGTTTAGTTATTAGTTGAACTTTAATTTTTAAATTTCTTTACCTTCACCTTTACTGAAATAGCAGTGATTGTTTGTTGACAGGTCACCTGGAGATGGTGAAGTTCCTGTTAGAGGCTGGAGCTGACCAGGAACACAAGACAGATGAGATGCACACAGCACTAATGGAGGCTTCCATGGATGGACATGTGGAGGTAGCCCGCCTTCTTCTCGACAGTGGTGCACAGGTTGGTACATTGTAAATTACTTAAATCATTTATCAAAATCTTAGGATATCATTTGGCTCCAGGAAAACTGGTTGATCGTAATTGCTCTTTAAAGAGAGTAAGGTCTCAGAAAAACATCCATTGGGTAGTTACATGGATTGATAAATGTGTGATTTATCCATGAATTGTTAAATTTTTATTTAGCACTGACAAAACAGAAAATAGCATAAAAATGGTGAACATTTTTCAGTGTATAACTGTATTTAAAATTGAGTTCCTTTATTTAACATTATAATAAAATTATGCTTGGAAGTGATTTTAAACCTCATTTATTTGTTTTGAAGGTGAACATGCCCGCAGACAGTTTTGAATCACCCTTGACCCTGGCTGCCTGTGGAGGCCATGTAGACCTTGCTAGTCTGCTGATAGAGAGAGGAGCTAACCTTGAGGAGGTGAATGACGAGGGGTACACACCACTCATGGAGGCCGCACGGGAGGGACATGAAGAGATGGTGGCACTTCTTCTGGCTCATGGTAAGTATTTGCCTTTCCTATTAAAATAGGAACTGTTGTAATAATATCTGAGTGTGAGAACTAGTCAATATATGTCAGAGAGTATATATGGGAAAGATACACATTTTTATATTAAATATATTGGTGATCTATCATATTTGTTAACATTTGTAAAGTGGGTCACATAAAAAGTCTTCATGCCCACCCGTTTATTAATATCTGTATAAGCCCTTCGACTGTATTGGTAGATCAGATTTCTTGGACTTTAAATATAGATTAATAGTGTACATTGTATGGTTGTTTGTGTGTAGGAGCTGACATAAATGCCCAGACTGAGGAGACACAGGAAACAGCTTTAACCTTGGCCTGTTGTGGGGGATTTCTTGAGGTCGCAGACTTCCTCATTAAGGCAGGTGCTGACATTGAGCTTGGCTGCAGCACACCTCTGATGGAAGCTGCCCAGGAGGGTCACCTAGAGTTAGTTAGGTACCTCCTCAAAGCAGGTCAGTTTTCCAGTCTTTAGGACTTTAAGCAAAACGTACAGGAAATTGCACATCAAGGGAAAAGAGGGGGGAAATGTCTGAAATAATTCAATAATTTAATGAAAATTGAAGAAAATACCAAAAGTTACATGACTGTTGTTTAATTTTTATGATGCATGCATTTGATGGATACCAAATGACCTAACTTCATTAGCTAAACTTTAAAGAATTTCTGAATTTGTACATCAACAGGTGCAAATGTACGTGCTCAGACAGGAACAGGGGACACCGCTCTGACATATGCATGTGAAAATGGTCACACCGATGTAGCCGAAGTTCTACTCCAGCATGGAGCTGACCTGGTGAGACAAGTAATCTGAACCACATCACTCAAAAATCAATATTTCTAGCTTTAATTCATTTTTGTCAATTTCTACATACTTTAAAAAAAAAACAGACAGTATCACTGACACACAATTAAAAACAAATTACTGACACCCCATTTAAACAAATTATGTTTGTACAGTGAACTATATTTCCATGTAGAATTTTTCCCACATATCAGGAACACATTTATTTTCTACGATTAACTAAAATCAGTACTTCCAATAGTCTTACCTGTTGCCCTGTAACATTATATCTTCATTGCCACTGTATTGCCAAAAGAAATGGTAACACTAAATTTAACAGTAATATTTGAAGAAGGTTACATTGTTTAAAATTGAATATATCAATAATTTGTCATGATAATGCAAAGCTGATTTCTTATCAAACTGTTGCTTTGTTACCAAAATTTACTGGTAAAGCTATGTTGTGTTTCCTAGGAACATGAGTCTGAGGGAGGAAGGACACCATTGATGAAGGCTGCTAGGGCAGGTCACCTGTGTACAGTACAGTTCCTTATCAGTAAAGGTATGCAATACATAAACATGTTATGGTGTCGGTTAGAACTGTGTCATGTTTGTTAAAAACATTCTTTAGAAATTTAATGATTTCCATATTATTGTCTCTCTCTGGCTTGACTACCTGACAACACCCCTTACCCTTCAATATCAATATGAAGAAAGTACTAGCAAAATAAAGATTATTTTTCCTATTACTGTAAAAAACTAAAGGGGAAATCTTTTTAAAATTATCATTCATATTATTTAGTTGTTGGGTAAAGGCCCATCAGTACAATTCCTTTTGCGACTTTTTCAGAAAACAATTCATTGGTGGGGGATGGGGGTGTCCTTTAGGCAACTGATCAATATTATAAATCTTCATTAATTCAGGGATGATTCTTATTTGAAAAAATGCGGAATTTCCTCAATTCAGAGAAGTTGACTAGCTGAATGTATGTTACAGGTGCCGATGTGAACAGACAGACATCCACCAACGACCACACAGTGCTGTCACTGGCTTGTGCAGGTGGTCATTTGGCCGTAGTTGAACTCATGCTAGCCCATGGTGGTGACCCAGCACACAAACTCAAGGTAAGCTCACCTTAATATGAAATGATATCTGTGATGCTTATTACCAAAAATTATGGCTAAGCTTAAAAACAAGTAATTTACAAAAATAAGGGTAATTGTCTTGATGTTTCATATTCATTTTGGTAGGGTTAGACCAAAAAAAATTGCAGAGGAGTATTTTGTTGCTGCTGAGTGAAACGATTTCAAGGAAAACAGATTTAGGTCAATGTAACTGATTATAGGGGAATTATTATAAAATATATAGTGTCTTTAGCCACATCTCCCTTTATTGAATTTAAGGATATCAGTATATAAACTAACGTCATTGAAAAATTAGCAGCTTTGTGATATTTTGCACTTCAGGATGGTTCCACTATGATCATTGAGGCTGCTAAAGGAGGCCATACCCAGGTGGTGAAGCTACTGTTGGAATACCCCAACAGGGTCCTCATGAACTCATCACCTGACCTTGCCCAGCTTACTGATCCTCACCTGTCAGAGGTAATACATGTGTAATTACTGCAAAGTTCCAGAACTTGCAGTCACGTTAAATAAGTAAAGTAACACAATTTCTAGGAAAATAGTTGTTGCATGTGTCCTTTTGCTAGGAATTGTCACATGGCCTCTTTAACTTCATAACAATTTTTTGAATTTTGAACATGATTTCCTGAAGATGTTTTTAATGAATAATCAGCTGGTAAGACTTTTTAACTTTTTTATACATCATCTTTGTTTTGACAGGAGAAAAATAATTCTTATGTGATCACTGTGTGCATTGTACCCTTGACTATTGACAGGCTCGTGTTCCGGTTCATGGTCTGGCCAACATTGTCCCACCAAGTGATCCTGATTCTACTCCATCCACCAACTTTACACCCAACATACAACCAGGTATAACAAAATCTCTGAATGGAGTGTTAGAAAGATCTGGTCAAATTGTTCAATGGTACAGAATGTTATATAACGATACATAATAGAAATATCTTTATGCTATTAATATAATCATTCATAGTTGAAGGATATTTATCACAATTTTCTGTATGCAGTGATAGAGGCATTTATCCTTTAAGATGAACACTCTTCTAATAGTATTGATTATGTTATAAGCTCAATATCTTTCCTTTCAGGGGCTACGACAAAGAAACAGGGAGAGAAAGATATCAATATTCCAGTCAGAACCCAAGAAGTTTGGAAAAATGTACAGAAAAATATTGGCAAAAGGCCACATAATGGAAATGGTGAGACTGTTGTTAAAACAAACAAGTCCAATGTTCCCTTGCCACCATCTGATTGTGCGTCAAATAATGCCCAATATCAATATGGGGAGATCGGAAGTTTGCCTGATTTGATACCTGAGGAAACTCTTGATGTGAAAGCAAGAGAGCGCTTAGAGGCTATCATTAACAATGTGATGGACAAAGAATTAGACAATACATCCACAAAGGAGGAACAAATCTTGCGCAAACAACAGATTTTACAGGAGTTACAAAAGGTTGAGAGAGAACTTCAAGAAAAGGCACAGGCCCAACTGCTGATCAGTGCTCAGCACCAAAGGGAGCAGCAGCAACGTCAGCAACATTTACAACAAGTTCTACAACAAGGGGCCAAGGTCCTGCAGCACACCCTCGAGGTCCAAGTCAAGCGCAAGCAGGATGAATCTCCAGCAGACGGTCAGTCTGCGGATGACCAAGATAATCAGGATCTGGCCGAGTCCTCACAAGGGTCCAATGACCTGGATAAACAGGTTACTAGTCTGTTTGCTCCCGATGGGTCCACTGTAGGACAGATTGTGTTCCCCAATATACCATATGATGGGCTGTTACCTGTGACCTCTAGTCAGACACCCCAGCCTGGCACTGAGGTTGTCATGGAGGGTAACAAGGAGGCTTGGGCCCGAAACAATGGAAATGTGCCAGTCAAGCGTAACGGTAACAAAGCAGGGACACGTGGCAGTGGGGGTATGAAGGTTTCCAACACCACTACTGCTACCACCACTACAACAACTGCCACCTCATCATCACAAGTCAACGGGGTCGCAAATGTTGATCAGGGTAAGTAGAGCAAGTGTTCAGAAAGGAGTTGTGGCATTGATTAATTTGTATATATAATTGACAGATATTACTGCCTTGGAAGAAGGACGAATTAGCTTGAATATTAGGTTTAAAAAATGCTTAATTGAAGAAAAAATTGATTATAACTAAACTTTTGCATTCATTCATTAAAGGTTTACAACAGCAAGCGGCTCCAGGTTTGCAGCAGACTCCAGGTAATGGTAATTCCACACTGGCACTGTACCGTCAGCAGATCCAGAACATCCAGGCAGTACGCCAACAACAGCAGCTGACTGCTCCCCAGGTTCAGCAGCAACATACTCAGACAATCCAGTTCCCCCAGCTCCAGCTGACACCCGAGCAGCAAGAACAGCTCCTACAAATGCTAAGTCAGCAGACCCTGCCTGGCCAGCCTCTGGCCCCACAACCTCTTGCTCAGCAACAGTTCCTTCAACAGCCTGCCCTGCCCCAGACAGGGGTTCAGCTTCTTCCTCCTCCCCAGCCCCAGGGGGTGCCACCGGCAGGGCAGGCTCAGCAGACACAGGTGGTGCCCTCGTCTGCAGCTGCACAAACACAACAGCAGTATCTCACCCAGCAGCAACAACAACAGCTGCTTCAACAACAACAGCAGGCCCAGCTGCTGCAACAACAGCTTCAGCAGCAGATCAAACCACCTCAACCAGCGCCTCCAGCCGTCACTGTGCCAAAAAATGCACGCAAGCAGAGGAACCTGTACAATACCCAGACAGTATTACAGCCTGGAACTGTCTTGTCACCTGGCAGTGGAAGTCTGGAGAATATTACCCCACCACCCTCAACGCCTCTAACCCCCAACCCCTCTCCTGCATCACCACAGAGCATTTCTCCACTGTGTGCTCCCATTGACCTTGATGCACAAACTGAGAGTAACCACGACACTGCATTGACTCTGGCCTGTCATGGTGGTCATTCAGAGCTAGTCAACCTTCTCCTGTCCAAGGGCGCTGATATTGAACACCGAGATAAGAAAGGTCAGTATTTGGCATTGGAATCCTGCAGCAATGAGATAAAGATTTTTGGAAGGGAATAAGAAAATTTTATTGCTAGTTTGATGAGAAAGTTTAAGGCTTGATAGCCTTTGCAATCATGCTATTGATTATTAAAACCAGAAAAAGACAAACTAATACAGCATAACTTGACATCCTACTAATCTCCTTGCTGTTTAGAAGGGTAAACATTGGTATAATCTTGAGTTGTATGTATTGCAGGCTTCACACCGCTTATCCTGGCTGCCACAGCAGGTCATGTGGATGTGGTAGAGATCCTCTTGGACCATGGAGCTGACATGGAGGCTCAGTCAGAGCGGACCAAGGACACCCCACTCTCTCTGGCATGCTCAGGGGGACGGTATGAGGTAAGAAACCAGTACTGTTTTTGCTTGTGTAAAAAAAATTTCACTGTCTGAAGTGGCTGAAAAAATGCTATCCAACATCACTGCCTACAAGTCATTTACTTTACAAATAATGATTCATACACCTATGGTAAAGGTTATAGAATACAGTATAAGCACTTCTTTGGTACCAGTGGGAAGGCCACAAATGTTATTTCATTGCTCTGGCATAAGCCCATCCCCCTACTTATAGTAAATGTGTTGGTACAATATATGTTGTCAAAATTTGATGAATTTATGTGTAATAACATTAATTTTCTGACATAAAGAGTAATTGTAGAAAATTGTAGTTATCTATTTTAAAAAAGCAGTCTTAATTATATATTATATGATATTGCATTGTCTTATCGACTTATCTTCTATAGGTTGTTGAGCTGCTGTTGGGACGAGGTGCCAACAAGGAGCACAGAAATGTGTCTGACTACACCCCGTTAAGTCTGGCTGCTTCAGGTGGATACGTTAACATTATCAAGTTGCTGTTGTCTCATGGAGCTGAAATCAACTCCAGGTAAATTAATCTGAATAATAGGAAATTTTAACCATTACTAATAATGATAATAAACTATTGAAAAATTCAAAACCTGATTTAGTCAAACACTAATATCACTAAGGGTCCTCTAAATTAGTAAACTTGATTAGTTTTACTGGATAAAGAGCTAGTGTGGTTTTGAAAGCAGTGTTTATTTGATGTGCTGTTTTAAGTTAAAATAATTTCAGTAAGGAAGTAATTTCAGCAGATTCAATAGTGAATTGGTTTAGGAAAAGAATTCTTCACTCAGAAAATATGTCAGCAATACATTATTCCCGACTTCATTTAAGTTCAGTTACACTCAATACAGTTTTACTGATATCCTGAACTTGCCCTACATCTTAATCATTTTGTCCTAGTTATATTTTATCTTCTACGTTTCATGCTCCATCATGATACATTGTTGATACTTTTGGGATCAAGACATACTGAATTGATGATTTGCTGTTTGTTTTCAGGACGGGTAGTAAGCTAGGAATATCCCCTTTGATGCTAGCAGCAATGAATGGTCACACACCAGCTGTGAAATTACTACTCGACATGGGGAGTGATATCAATGCACAGGTAAATGTCAAAACTAAATCATGTTTTAATGTGAAAAAAAATTGCTTTATTTGTTAAAAAAAAATTGAAACTTTTTTGTCAAGTCCATTTCAAAAGCTATGAAGGAATGAATAGTTGCAATATTATTGTGCTGTATTTGTTAACAGATCGAGACCAACAGGAACACAGCATTGACACTAGCCTGCTTCCAAGGTCGTCATGAGGTTGTTAGTCTATTGGTGGACCGTAAAGCTAACATTGAACATCGTGCAAAGGTATGCTCAACAATTCTTTTGTTGTCACATCTTTGATCTAGATATCTATATAAATTACCTGGTACAAGCATAGAGTAAAAGTTATATCAAATCATTGTTATCAATTAATTTGTCTGTTCAGATGGTTTCCTTATATCTGATGTTTCATTTTGGAGAGATGGAAACAAAGATTCTGATTTGATTTTTAAATTAATCATCGTTTTGCTGTTACCCTACAGACGGGGTTGACTCCGCTGATGGAGGCGGCGTCTGGAGGCTATGTTGAAGTAGGACGAGTTCTCCTTGACAAGGGAGCTGATGTTAACGCCCCACCTGTTCCATCCTCACGTGACACTGCTCTTACCATCGCTGCCGACAAGGGCCACTACCGATTTGTTGAACTACTTCTCCTTAGGTAATTACTTGTGGCTATTCCAGAAAAACAATAACCTTACCCTTAAGACTCCAAAATCAATCCCTTCTATCCATGGTTAGGTTCCCTGTCCGTTACATCTATGCAAATTATTAAACTCTATGAATGGTACACCTAAACCTGGATTCCTGTAGTGGAATAGATAATCTACTTGAATAACATGTCAACTCCTCTTCAAATGTTATTACACTAGCAAACAAAATGTTGGTGGGAGATGTTAAACTGAAATGGTCCCATTTGCCTTTTAACACAGAATTATCAGAACTACTTAATACTACATAGACTTCAGAAAGACTTTGTACTTTATTAGTATGCAAAGAAGTTTTCTAAGTATTGATAAAATATATTCGTTTTTTATTTGACCCTTCTATTTTTGTCAGTTTGGAACAGGAATCCTGTTTATCGCCTTAATCACTTTTAACACGATATGCAAGTTTCTTATTCTAATAGATAAACCTGATAGGTGAAATATGTTAAGATAAGAAGGTTTGACCGACATATTACAGTCTCAACATTTTTGTGATGATGAGGAATAAAAATCACATAAGACATACAATTTTGTATCATTGTAGGGGTGCTGCTGTGGATGTAAAGAACAAGAAAGGCAACTCTCCTCTCTGGCTGGCGTGCAATGGTAAGTACCATATGAAAGTAAACTTGGCCGGTAAAAATTATTCAACTATTCAGGAAAAAATTCTTCTTATAATTAAGAGACAGTTATTACAAGGTGAATGATTGTCCTATTCCTTTTGTTGCAGGGGGACATTTGGATGTTGTCCAGTTGCTGGTGTCGGCCAAGGCTGACATTGATAGCCAAGACAATCGTAAGGTCACCTGCCTGATGGCGTCGTTCCGTAAGGGGCACATCAAGGTGGTGAAATGGATGGTAAAACATGTCAATCAATTCCCCTCTGACCAGGAGCTTGCACGATACATTTCAACTGTCGGGGATAAGGTAAATGTAGTTAAACATTCTGTTCTGAAGTGGACATCCCTTGGACCACATAATTTTGCCGGTCTGCAAATTGTAGATAGTCTACTTGTTATACATGGTCATTATAAAAATCAAATCAAGTTGTTTTAGACAAAAATCAGGATTGTACAGAGTTAAATTTCCAGTAATACAGTGTGCTGAAGAAATACATTTTAAAATTAGGTACATTTCAAGAGTATCTAATTTTCGTTTTATTTGCAAGATTATGAAAAATAATTTGTAATTTTTTGATCATGTGTAGTCAGTAACCGAGCATTGCTAATCAGTTATTCCAGATTAGAAAGAAAAGGTATATACCTGATTATAGTAAAGACACATTATTTTTGACTCGGTTTAGAGGCTATTTGTCAACGGAGCAATATGTCAAAGTTGACTGAAAATAAACAGCAATGGCCAAATTGGAAGTGAAAGGCATGCTTTTAAAAGAACCTGTGGTGAAAATTAGAGCCTTGACTATAGTGTGCCTGTCACATAAAGGACAAATGATCATTTGAAACCCTGACTTTTGTGAAACATTACTTGCAATGGTGTATTTACCTTACCTTTACCCAGGAGCTGCAGAAGAAGTGCCAGCAGTGTAAAGAGATCATTGTTAGTGCCAAAGATCGCCAAGCGGCCGAGGCTAACAAGAATGCCACCATTCTGTTGGAGGAGCTGGACAAGGAGCGTCAGCATGAGGAGAACCGCAAAGCAGCCGCCGCCAAGAAACGTGAGCGCAAAAAGGCAAAGAAGCGTGAGAAACAGCAGGAGAAAGAAAAAGAAACGTGAGTCTATACTTTGTCAAGAAAGTCATGTAAAGTCATGCATAGATGCATTTGGGCCTCTCTTAAAAATATGAGGGATGAACTTTATTACCTCTAAGAACATGAGATTAGGGGCTAGAATTGGTGGACTTTGGTTATTTCCCATACTTGGAACTAGGAGCACAAGGGATGGAATAAGTAACTACCTTGAGGCATGAGGGAATGAAACTTGTAACACTCCCACCTTGCTTAATTCTGTATGTAAACACATTTTCAATGATGTAGTGTGGCATACTGATGTTGGATCTCTGTTATATACAGTTATTGCCTTTTGTTCATCATCCATGCATCACTTTATGTAGGGCATATCTTATACACTGTGTTGCCTACAATTGCCAAGTTTGTTATTTGTGGAATTTGATCTTGAGTCATGGCTCTTTGTTCATTTACCCTACTAAGGTTTATCCAGAAATGGGGGACAATTAATTACTCAAAATGAGTCCCATTATTTATAATATTTCATGCACCAAGTTTAGTTTGAAGTGTTACCTGTGATACTTGCTGCTGTAATGTAGTAACACATTTAATTGGCTGGGTTGTAGTGAGGATGACTGTCTGGTGAACTGCAGTGTAGATGACAGTAAGAACTCATCTCCAGAGCCTGAATGTAACAGTGTGGAGGAGAACCCAGGGTCAGAGGATAGTAACGATGTGGAGGATTTAGTCATGGAACCACCAACAGCCACCATTGTGTCCACTATTGGTCAGTATTCACAAAACTTCTTTAATTTTAGCTTACCTGGCACAAAGCAGTCATTAACACATGCTAAAGGTCTAGTTATTGTCCCATAATATGACGTTGTGTAATCATGACATAATTGTTACCATCATGTCGAAAGGTTATTCTTGCTATTGCAAAAAGGAAATTTTAAAAGTTGTGCAAAGTATGAATAAAATGCCTTAAAACACATTTAATAATTGATATCAATTCTGTACAATGAAAGTGACAATTTGGATATTTTGCTCTGTAGGAATAGCATTGCCTACAACTAACACGGAGCCAAAATTTAGCAAAGTGAACCGCATGAAGCCAACCACTAACACCAACAATAAAGTGGAAAGCGGCAAGGTGAACTCAACTGAGTCCAAGAAAAATAAACGAAACCGCGAAAAACGAGAGCGATACCCAGATGTGGAGAACATGCCAATCCCTACAATGTCTAGTGGTGACATCACCACAACAACTACCACCATTACGGTGCGGCCAAGTCCAGGACGAGCAAACAACAGGAACAGCACAGCCACACGCAAGAAAAAGGGGGAGCGTGATCAGGTGCTCAAGAATGCGAGCACAGGTAAGATATATTTCTGTAGGGCAGGTAATGGGGGAATCCAAGGAGACACTGATGTATAATAAATGGTAATTGGATATGGTTGGACACTTTGATTTTTGACAGAAGAAGTCACTTTAAATTTAACAGAAGAATCCAGATGTTGACTAGGTTTGTGGAGTGAGATGATAAGGTTGTTTTGTGTGTTGCTGTAGAAATAGGTATTGCCAGATTTTATTAATGTACAGAAATGTATTGAATTTAGATCTGTTTTATATCTTTGCTTTTCATATCTGTTTTCCTAACTGTCAGGCATTGGTGATTTGGATGACTTTGGAACATTACCTGAGAATATGAAGATCAGTGACAGAGAGCTGGAACGAATGAAAAAAACGGGAGGAAAAGCGAAATCTTCTGGGTTAGTATATATGTGACAGCTTGTGAATAAACTTACTTCCAATCAAGTGGTAATTCTCAAAAAGGTATGAAATTTTGTATTCCAGTTTCTAAAGTATCTTGTTTAAGAAGTCCTGCATATTTTGATGCATGATTTGATTTATGAAATTATTTTTACAATATTTACTTGTGTATTTTATGGCAGATCTGATGTGGAGAACAAGAAACATCACCACTCTCATCCAATGTCAGACAAGGGCAATGTTGAAGTGTCCACCACCCCCTCCAATCTCTCTGTGAAAACATCCCTTGTCAATAGTCCGAAGAAGGGACAAAAGAAGGAGGAAGGCTGGAAGGAAGTCACTAGAAAGTGAGTTTCTTTCTTTTTTAACCTGTTCGTGATTGAAACCTTATCATTGATATTTAAGATGTGTTACCTGTGTAATATATACATACAGAGTAGGCAAATGAATCCCTTAGGAGTGTTTTATCTGTCTGTATAGTTACATGTATAGCTGTGTTTGTTCTGTACCAGTAAAAGGAAAACTGTTTTTGATTTTGTTTAAACATTCCAAAAAAAAATAATATATATATATATAATCTTTTGTACAATAACTTATTCAGAGTACTAGCCCCAGGGAAGATTTATAATAAAATAAAAAAAAATTGAATTGTTCACAAGCCCAGCACAAAATCTACAAGATCTTGGTGGAATTTTATGCCTTTTTGTACAATCACATGCCTCCACAAAACCACATTTGAAGGTATTTAGAGGAAGCTCTTTGAGGTATTAGTGACTTAAAACAGGCTCTCATAAAACATTGGTATATGTTGAGTTTTGATGTTTTAATGACAGCCTCATGCAGCTCTGAAATATCCTGACAGTGCGTTTTTATTTCATTTTCAGAAAATCCTCAACAGCTCCTGATGTTAAAGGTCCAACAGGCCGAGACAGGTAATTCATATGTAAAGGATTTGGAAATGTTACCATAAAGTTGGAAATTTTATTTCCCTATTTGGTCAAAGGTGAAATTAGTATGTTTGATAATGAAATCAACTGGACTTTTGATTAAGTTATAACATTGTTTCAGATCCAAGAAAGTGCAGGTGCCATCAGCAGCTATCAGTCGAGTGATTGGACGAGCGGGATGTAACATCAATGCCATTCGAGAGGTGTCGGGGGCCCACATAGAGGTTGAGAAGCAAAGAGGCTCAGGGGAACGTGTTATTACCATCAAGTATGTATTCCTCTTGTTGTTTTGCAAGAGGAGGAGAATATCCACAGCTGTACGCGTTAACTTGTCACCAAGTGTCAACTTCTGTATATATAACAGCTTACAGTTATAATGATAAATTACAACATGATAGTATTTCGGTTCTTAACAGAATCATTGATTGGAAACTGCAATTCATCCAAATTTGCTTTAAGGAAAAGAGTACCATCAAGTTGAAATACATAATCATCATCACAACTTTCATGAAGTATAAGTTTCATTCCTACAGAAGTAATCAATATAAATCACATTTTGCAATGTATTTGAAAACAAAATAACACAAAGTAATATAACAAAACAAAAAACAACAGGGATAAAACTCGCATTTCACTTTTATCCAGGAATTAAAAATGCACACCATCAAAAGGAGAGATGGAAAGACTATGACAAAGGAATTAACAATAAGCCAGAAAAAAATGCATGGGAAGAATTTTAAGTTTTGAATTGACAGTCATATTGTTCATTATAAGTATTTTTGTTCCAATCATATTTATCTATGTAGTTGCTTACATCGTCTTGTTGTGTACGTGATTGTGTAGGAATTATAGAACTTATGTAACTTCCTTAATTTCAGGGGTTCTGCTGATGCCACTCGCCAGGCGCACACCCTGATCTCTGCCCTGGTGTCTGATCCCGACAAAGACTTGCAGGAGATCATTCCCAAGTTGAAAATAAAACCTTCCTCATCCTCCAAGGATCAGTCCATCTACTTCTCAGTGGATCCAACCACCACTGCCCTGGGCACCATCAGTAACAACATCATCAACCCTGCCTCACAGGGCCTTGGCCAGAAGTCCATTGGTAACTGGATACCTGTGAGGAGTCAGTCTGGGAGTGTAACCTCTGCTGGAGGGACAGGTGTTAGTAATGGAGTTCTCCGTGTGTCAGGAGGCTCTATGGCCAACCCTCCAACTGGTGGAGGTATTGTGTGGGGCAACACACCACCACAAAACATCGTCAGTTCTCCTAGACGCAACCAGACAAAGCAGTCCCCTGCAGGTGCAGCATTTCCCTCACCAGTAGGGAGTGGTTCAGACAAGACAGCCATGCGACAACTCTTCCCTAATGAGAACAAGAAGAGTGGTGGTTTTGGCAGTCCTTCTCAGACATCCACTAACACCACTGTCACATACAGTTTGGCATCAACTTCTGCTGCCAAAGTCTCGACAAGTGCTTCAACGTTCGTGGTGAAGTCAGATAATGGAAAGTCCTCTAGTAGTGGAAAGTCATCACAAGGGAGACAACCAGGCCCTGGCTCCATCAAGGTTTTGCAGAGGCCAGCTAGCCAGAAGCAGGATCCACTTCCCATTATAAGTAACCAGCAGGTTGCCAACTCCGGCCTGCCTGGGACGTCTGTTGATGGCCATCCTGTGATACCATCCAATGCCAGCGGAATGCCAGGCTTCTCTCCCTTCAATAATGCATTTAGCAATGTAGCGGAACAGGTTCTTGGGAACAAAAAGGATGATATTGCAGAGAGAATGAATTTTGCCAGTGTTGCTGCAGCAGGAGTAGTTTCATCCATGGTAAATTCCAACAGCCCTACACCAGACATGCTGAAGAGTGATGCTTCCCTACAGGCTAAGGCTCCAGGATACAGGGGACAGGGCTCAAAGCCATTAACACAACAGGACTTAGCAGATCCTACCAATAACCTAATGTTTATTGGAGGGTTCCCACAAAATCTTGCAGACTTGGAAGCGGCCAGAACACCTGGGTACAGAGGAAACATGCCAAACCAGTCCCCGTCAATGTCACCACGTTCCGGATCATCTACCTCAGGTGGGCTGTCTCCAAGAGGACAGCACATGATGATGGATCCCAACCAGTTATCCATGGGCTCCATACCGTCTTTGTCTATTCAGAAGGACGAGTATTCCACACCATCACAACCCATGACTCTACCCAAGATTGAGAGCACACTCAATCCGAATGCACCCAACTTTACATCACGACAGCCAGGCCAGCTAAACCACCAGGGTCCAAATGTACCCAACCCCTCCTTCCCACTGGGCTACATACAGAGTCTGTACCAACAAGCCTTGGCACAACAGCTAATCCAGCAGGCTGCACCAGGTAAGCCTGCACCAGGTAATGTACTTTTTACTTTTATTTCTCAAAGACTAATTCTTGGAATTTTGTTACTAACAAATATCCTGTCAAGTTATTTCCAGTCGTGTATTTTATGAGTTATATAACAAGCGTGATTTAGATGGATCTCAACACAAATGGTGTAAAACAGGTCAGGGAAACCAGTGATGTAAAAAATGAACATGGTTATTAAAAATGAACATGGTTATTAATAGTTATGCAAAATATTTTGCCTGAAATATAGTAGGATTCTTAACACAGATTGCTGAACTTCATTAAGCAAGTCATATTGTAGATAGGCTGTGACTGTGTAAATGAGTGAATTGTTTTATTTCTAGGTGGAATTGGTGGACCTAACCCAGGAATCGTACCATCAAATATGATATCTCAACAGGACTTTGCCAACCTTATCCATCAGTTTGTTGCCAGTGGACAAGCCCAAGCCCCTGGTGGTCCACCATCTGTCCCAGGGGGTCCACCACCAGCCCCAGTTGGGATAGGAGTGCCAGGAGCAAGACCGCAGAACCCACCACAGCGACCCTTCTCGCCCCTGCCACCTCAGGCACGCCCTAGCAGTGCTCCCAGTATGGGGGGGATGCCAAAGGGTAAGCAGAAAGCTGATCAGGTGTCTCTTAATATCAGATCATTAGAACTGCTATCATAAACATGTTAGAGCTGTAGTTCCTGAATTTTCACAAATGGAAAATACATGTACTGTATACCGGGATACTTTCGCCCAGTCAATTTTTCGCCCTACGCCGATTAAATCCATTTTCGCCCATTGTTAATTTCGCCCTTCACATTTGATTACTATGTTTATCATATCGCTTACTACTGTTAGCTGTAATGATAAATTCGCCCTTATTGCGGAGGGTGAAAAAGGGGAACATTAAACTGCAGCAAAAAATTTCCGGTCTACAGTATTATGTTTCAAATATTGACCAGATCTCAAATTTGTTATTACAGAAGGACCTTCCCCTGGACCCATAGGCCCTCCTCCCAGTGCCACATCACCCATGGCTGCCACACCACCTCTTCAGGAGCAGATGAAGGGTGACCAGGAAAGGCGACCACCACGTCCCGTTGGTGCCATTGGGGGCGAGCGTGCCCAGAGAAGAGCACCAGGGGCAGGTGTGACAGGAGGAGGACCAGATTATGGGAAATTTTGGAACCTTGCATCAGGTAGGAGGTCTTGTTAAATTAACCTAGTGGTGTTTAGAAAACTGTATTTTCCACTTCACTGACATTGGTTGCACTTCAACTTTAGCTCCGTTAATACTACAGGTCCAACAGTCATCAATCTTTTATGGATACATTTTGAGGAGTACTACATCTGTGCTAGACCTTATTTAGCTCCATTTCTCAAGTTATATTTTTGGTTGAGCTTCATTTCTATCCAAGTGGGAAGTAGGGATTGGGGCTACTCCTTTAACATAAGAGGCTGCTGGTCGGCCTTTTTTCTATCGGATATGATTTTGCCGACTGCGACCCCTTATTTCCGAAGCACTAATTCTTTGATGCAGATTCCGCCCAAATTCGGGCGGAACAAAATCGGCTTGAAAAACTCACTTAGGTGGTTAACAGTTCAAATATATAGTATATTACGGAATAGAACACTCAAAATACATGTCCATGTTGTTGTAGCACTTCTCTGACCTATTTTTAAAACAGGGCTTCCTGGGTTAATACGAAATAGCAGGGGAGATTTCAAATGGAATAAAATGATACAGAGTTTTTTTGTATTCTGCTTGAAGAATATTACATATAATACATTTTTGTATTAACTGGAAAATCACAGCAAATGTCTGCTTCACTTTGAAACAGGAGTGTCTTTGACACGAAATTCTTCTCATTTAATCACGGATTTATGGGAAGGAATATTTATTGGACCCTGTTAAACATTTAAA
>JAUMHH010086428.1:0-22182 GCA_032359455.1 Chlamys rubida
TCTGCAACAGGTCCACCTTAAGTGCCTGTTAAGATCATTTAATGTGATACAGTGTTTCTATTCTTTTCCGGATCTTTTTGGACGACAACAATTTATGTATCGCAAATCCTTCAATTACAGGCTAGCTTTTTAAACTTTCGAATGTTGTTGAAAATTAAATTGATATACTTTTTTTCAATGGCAGATGGCCGTGCTAGGTTTTGGTGGCTTAAAACAACTGTACTTATATTAAGGCCCAAAATAACTTACGAATGAATATCCGCTGAATAGACGGCATATGTTAATGTCACAGATGCTTAAATGGATGAAACACTTGTTAAAGGGATAATGATGTGGCACGTCGTATCTACATAAGCTCGTGGCAGAATGCATCCTATCAATTCAGCTGTCTGAAAGCATTTTCTTAAACAGTATATCGTGTCACCGCGGGTCCGTATATTGGGCACATCAATTATTTGTAGACGGGAAGGTGAAGGTAACTTTCATTTACATGTCTTAGTGCGTTATGCTCAATGTAAAACTCGCCTGTCATTCGCTATTGTTTTCTGAGCACTGATGTATCTACATGTATATTCAGATCATAGTTAATATTTAAATATGATATATAACTTTGTCTTTGATGTGACATAACGCCGATGTTGTTGTGAATCTCCCTATCAAGTTTAATACAATTGAATACATGTGTATTTTAGATTGTTGAGGTTTGGCGGGGTACATTGTCACGATGTTAAGTTGCCAGTAGTGGCTGTGTAATATTGTCATTTCGCGTCTTATCATAAACAAATATAACACAATCTCAGTTTGGGACAGAATACGTTTTGTGTATAAGGGAACGGTTTGTGTTCTTAAGCAGGTCTGCAATGGTGGTATGCACTGTGTATATAAGGATAGCGCATATTTCCTGGCAGTTTGATGGTAGATAGTATAATACGTACACGGGAATACCATACGTTTTGGAGTTTTTTTATGCAAAGATATGATGACAATAAATGTAGCATGGGGATTAAATGAAAGTTAAAGGTCCCATGCTTGAATAAACTTTGTTCTCTAAGTTTCTTACCTCGGGCGAACTGACCTGATACCTACAATATGCATATACAGAGTTGTTATATTTGTGTAATCCGATGAGAGTTCCAGCTCATCTGATGATGGAAAAGTCTCTGGATATACATCAGAGCACAACATTTCATACAGTTTAAAAATAAGACATCTTTATTCATCAAAGCAGGTCATGAGTTCTCTACAATAAAACAAAATGGTATGTACAAATAAATGAACACATCTATGTAAGTTCGCAGGTATTTACATTGTTTGAACTAATTGTATAATAGGTTATTTTCAGAAATCAAAAACTAAGTATTTTTTGTTCTTATATGACATTTAATGTTAGATCGTCAATAGGTAGAATGCCAAATTGAATGGGTCTTCACGGGTGTAGACAATGGCAAGCATACGCATTGTTTAGATAAAGTAGGATGTGTGCACACGGATACATGATGAAACATGTACATGCACTTATATTAACTGTGTAAATCATCTTAACCTGTAGTGGGAAGATTTGAGAATGTGTCCAGTGTTGGTGGATTTCAAACCTTATCTGTTTGAACAATAATCGCTAGAAATACGAAGTCAGGAAATATCTAGTTACAATTTGTGTTATCCTGTTGATGTACAAAAAGAAATAAAGTTATTATACTGCATAGAATATAGCTATTTTGTCTAGTCGGGTATCATTTGTGCTACTTGTTGTCAAACGAAAATTAATCCAGGTGCATACATATTCTGAATCAGATACACTCAATTGGATGGATAAGATACCAGCTAGCTTCTTCGCGTTCAATCCAATTTAATTATATTTTTCAGGCAATGGTCATATACAAATACAAAACAAAATAAAGTTATTGGTCAATAATTCCACAACAAGGAAATAGTACAATGATACCAAAATGAAACATTAAGATGCACATAATACATTTCATTTGCAGAATACAGTATTGGTATTATTCAATAATATTAGGTCCGCATGTACTACAATTATAACAATAAACATCACGTACACATTTACCAGTAGCCGTACTTTTGTAAAGTATAAATCAAGAAGTACACAGACACATATCTTCCAATAAAAAATCGACAACATATTTGATCTGACAAGAGTTAATCCTAAAAAAAATATCCATGTACACAATAGTGAAGCTTGGTTGGTCTTTTGTGCAAGATAATGCTATATGTACGGGTAAACTCCCGAATTTATCTATACCGCCCTATACCTAATAAGCTACCTATTGTTAATTGACCAATTATATACTTTCGCCACCGACTCAATCCTACTTTCGCGCTGGACACAATTAAAAAATAGCGTACCCAGCGGCCTCGCAAGTTATATTATAATTTAACAAGCATAGTCAACCTGACATATTAGATTATGAACACAATTTTAATTGTTATCAAATTGTAATTGCAAATTTCATTTAGATTCTTTCAATTATTGTTTACATGACCTTCCTGAATGAAGAGACATCTATCATTTAAAATTATAACAAATAATGCATTTTCACAAGTATTTACTGTAATATTGTCAGTAAGTTTTGTTTCAACGGCATTTAAATTCAGCAATGTTTGACATGCTGGTAAAGTAAAAACGGACAACATTTAAACAATAAGTCTGAAATATTAACTATAACTATATTCGGAACTCTTGTATGTATTCATGTAACAATAAAAAATGTTAATAAATTGAATGCATGCTGAATTAATTAAGGGTATGGAAGATCATGTGTTCTTTTCTCTACTTGAAAATGCACGCTTTATCTGCTTTAACAATGATTAAAGTATAGGCAAAACACGTACCTTCATAAGATTCCGTACAACTATAAAGACATAGTTACAGTAGTCACATATGTTTTGCCTGCAACTCATCTATATATATATATATATGAACGTACAAACCAAAACGTGTACGGATTTAGTTTTGAATAATAGCTAACATCTGATACGAGTAACTTACTATTCGCGACACCAACCGTTACTCACTAAGGGTTTGAACCATGCCATTGTTCCAGATAATACATTTCGACTTTATAACACGAATTTATAGTGATTACCTACACATTACGAGTAAGTCAGTCTCAATTTCACGATGTTTTCTTTGAATTCGGGTTATTATCTCGACATTTCGAGTAAGTAAGTCGAAATTGTGAGTAACTAACAAGAAGAAAAATGATGTTCTTCTTCTTTACGGCCCTAATGATTGTCAGTAAGATCACGATGTCGGAAATCCGTTCTTTCTTTTATATAGTATTCGAACTCTTACGCATTTCTGTGTAAAATAGTCACCGCTGCAGATTTTGTAGATAAATAAGCTAATATGAATTTTACCGCATCATCATGCTTTCATCTTTTTATGCATTCTTAGGTAGCATAGCTACCACTACTGTGTTTAGAAGTGATCTCATTATATATGAATATAAATGCCTATTTATTTTTATCCGAAACTACATATATATTTTTTTTTATATTTCTAACGTTATATTTGTTAATCGTAAACGTACGTGGTCACGCCTTTATTTCAAATGGAGACCTTTGCATTCTGGATATGTTGGAAATATTAATATAACTTTGATAGTATCGTCCATAACAAATTATTATTTATCATGTATTGTCAGCATTGTAAGTCGTGAAAAAAAGACTAATATGTGTCAAACGCCTGTGTTTTAGACTTTTCCGCACACCAAAACGAAATGTATGTTATATAGAAAACATAAATAAAGGAATAATTTGGCAACATATATTTTCTATTATTGCAAACTATACATAAATCTCACGTTTAAAATTTAAACGTTGAATTAAACATAACTCAGTACAAATGTTATGCCTACCGGATACTACAGCTGTGATATATAGTAAAGTAACAGTATATTGACGACATTAACAGTATCACAATTTCTACGATGACATTGCCAGGCACTATCAATATATTCATCAAATCGGTACAGAGCAGCCAAGCTCAACAATTGAATATACAGTATTTTCATTTTTCTACAATAGCACAGACACTGACTAGGGCTATTCAAATTGTGATTTCTCTCCAAATATGTATGTTAGATAAAAACGTTGGTTGTGGCACACTTATAACCTGTAGCTGGCCGATGTCCATTCATACGTGTTCAAAGTTGTCCTGTAGTTACATCCACATCAAGACGCTCGCTAAGTGGACCCTCGTCTTGCCTGACTATCATTAAATTATGTATATCTATTATGTGCAGCATAACCACATATTATTAGGCAGTTTTAATATCCAACGTCAATTCAATATACATGTACCATTGCTGGTCTCATTTGCTTTTATTTGTTGTATATGGTCATTCCACACGTGTTATATAAGTATTAGACAGAATCACGCGTTCAATTTCTATACATTTACCAATCATCCTGCATCAATTGTACTCATGACTCGCTGTCATAGGTCAAGTCATCAGATTTAGTTAGCACTCGTGTTGTTATATCATAATCATCATATGACCACAGTATTTTCATGCATACGACGTGTTGATCCTGTAAAACAAAACGCATTCTTTAAATTGTTTGGTGTTTTTTTTAATGTGTAGATATGTTCTAAGACAATGTTTATGTCGTAAATAGGATGATTACACGTTCACGAAATTAACATTAATCTAAATTCATTTCATTTAGAGAACATTCCAACTTTTAACAGAGATTATAATCCAACACACCTTTGAGATCTTCATATACGGCTGCATTGTTTCTGGCGCCAAGGGATTCACACATCAACCTGTACACAAATCAATATCAGTCCTAATATATGATTTAATAAGACTTTTCAAGATTTGAGACAATAACGTGATGAGAAGTGGTATGAATTGTCCAGATCTTTATCAAATTACAGAAAGACAACATATCGATTAATTATACTGACCTGTCTTCGTTAGGAACACTTGCGTCAATATCGTCTAAAACAGAAATAACGTAATAAAAACTTTATAATTATACCATCATCCCTTAGAACAGTCCTCTTTGTTTGGACGGTACTATTACTTATTCACTCGGGTTTTATCTCATTTATATAATTACAGAATAAATATATCCTCACCAATTTCTTCATGTATCTCGAATGACGTTTTCACATAACAAAACTTCAACCATTTCATTCAAACTTTTAGATTAAACATTTTAGGTTAATGAACTGATAGGTTAATATTGGATAATTCCTAATAGTGTTATTATTCTTTGAATAATATTAGTGCGGTATACGTTGTACCTGTATTGCTTCCAATAATACGCTCATAACTTGTTTCTGGTTCTCGTTCCGATAGATTTAATTCGTCATAGTGTGATCTGAAAGACCAGAAACATTGCACGTTAGTACATGTAAAGTAGCACATTGTTTTTATGAATGTCATTACTAATAAAACCCTAATGCTTACACTAAACTCTGGATCGCCGTTATGTAAACCTACTTAAGTACCATAGTATGTATTCATATGACCATATATTTTGCGTCCTGATCATTTTTTGCAATTATGACGTCATTATGTTAGTCAACAAAACTTCCTGTTTCCTGTTATCTTAAATTAAAAACCTACGTTTGAGTCAAAAGACAAATGCAAAAAAATCGAATCAAATACATTTTAAAATATAATTTTAATAATTTAATCTCGCTTGTAACAAGTATTTTCATTGGCTTAAACAATTATGTTATCAGTCCATAACGTAAAAAAATGACGTCAGCGTTTGTAACGTCGCTTTTGATTGGCTGATACAGAGGCGTAAGGATTTCTAAGAGAAAATAGTCCATCAATAAAAGTGGATTTCCACAGGCATTGCGTATAGTAGATTAAATTTTAAGGACTAACTTGAATATATTGTTCATGTTATGGAGCTATAACACAAAAAACCGGAGTGTACTCTCATCCGGTTTATTTAGAGTACACTCCGTTTTTTGTGTTATATCTCCATAACATGAAAAATATATTGAAGTTAATCCTTAAATAAATCAAATTATCTGATTAGCTGACAGTCAATGCAATCTAATAACAAGTGTTTTACTGTAACTGGTTTGTGATATACTATGCATTGAGGCTGGAAGTCGATACATTATATATTGATCCAATACAGTGAAATTGTTTGAATAATTCAGTCGCGAGAAGGCTCCGGTGGCCGTGATTACATGACGAGCCATTAAATGCATACATCCGTTATGATCTCGCTGAGATTGAAACATTGCTTGATTCCATTTATTATTATATCACTTATGGGAGACATTTTATTCAGTAGTCAAGATTTTAATCATTTATACAACCGGAAACACTCATAACTTGCAACTAAGTAATAAAGAGCATAAAAGTTTTACATGATTAAAACAAACTGTCTGGGGAGAATATCAATTAATGTTGCAATCACTACAATACGATTACAAAATGTAATTTGGACAATTTAGACATGGCATGCAATAGATTTGGTGAGGTGAATGCATGGTCTTAGTCGTTATTGCATTCTCAAGCTTAGTCTGCGATGAAACACTTTCAGTAGAATGTATCTTTACTTGCTCTTTTATACTGCAACATGGAACATTAATAGTTCGTTGTAGCGCCAAATTCAACATAACACCATAATTATGAAATGGAGGTGTTAACACTGAATTTGTGTCATTGACTGAAAAAACTTGTTTTCGTGATGCAATCAAATTATTAAATGTATCACACAATAGGTAAAATTTTGAATTTGATTTTCGTAAAGAAGACCAACCTTATTGTCATGTATTTGCTCAAACATTTACAGTCAAACCTTTTAATGATTCAATGCGCTGATTGCAAACAAATACGTGATAGATTCTAAAAGATAACATCTATGAAATTGTATTTCATACAGTTTCAATATCAATATTTTATAACTGAATCGTTCCCTTTTTATGTGTTTTTACACTCTTGCCCTTTCAAACTTTTTCGACACATTTTAGAATGTCCGATTTTACAGTGCACAAATCAATTTCCCTCACACCAAGAGCAATTATTCCTTTAATATGATGGTAAACGATCCAGCCAGTCCTTAAAATATATGGTGTTTATTTTGACCGTAGATTGAGTCGACATTAAGTCAACTTGAGAGCATTTCTATAATAACGTTACCTGTCTTAAATCTCTTCTCGAAACTAAATACTGTCTCTACAATTTTAAACTATTTGACATCTGTTTGCTTTTGTCGACCATTCGTTGGCCCTTATTACCTCTACTGTGCTGATGGGTCGTTAAGCATATAACAATAACTAATCACAAATACAGAAGGATGTCTCCTTGGAACGTAATTGGTATTCCTAGTGCTTTCAGGATAACTACTATGAGACGTATTATCATACACGTTATATGGTTACTATTCATAGCGAACATTTCCAAAATATCTCGTTGCGAACGGGATGTTATATTTTTACATCGTGCGGTGAAATAATGTTAACTAAAGCGGTGGCCAATTGGTTAAAGTGTCTGATAGGACCTGCAATATAACTAGTCAATATGGATGACAATTATCAGTATCTTAAGACTGTTAGAGCGTGAAGGGATTCTCCAATTATCCCCCGTTGATGAATGGATATTTACTCGAATCTTCTCTTGTTTTCTTACCTCATATTTCTTGTAATTGTTTTACTTGCACTTTTTGATTTTCATTTTTATCAACAGTTGCTGTCGTCGTTGCCTTTTTCTGCTGCTGGGCGCCGTTTAATGCACAACGTTTGATGACGTCATACATACCACCGGAGAATTGGACTCCTTCTTTAATAGAGGCACAGGCAAAGCTATTTTATATTTCCGGTAAGGACTATTTTTTTCAGTTTTAACTTAATGGAAAATAAGGCAGTCACGATATATTGGAAAACCGGCATATAGCTATACACCGGCATATCATATTGTACCGCAATACAGAAATGAAAGACTGCTTTATCGAAATATTTTTCTAAAAGCTTAAATTCTATGACTATGCTTGTTGTTTTAACAGATATACCAATTACCATACACACAGGCTATACAAATGGTGGGGATCAGTTCTAATTCCATATTCTATGGTTGGTAAAATCGTAAATTTGTGTAATCCATATGATACATGATTCAGTTTGATAACGTTCTGACAACAATTTCTTTTTGAACTGAGCATTTTTTTCCTCTGACAATATATCTGGATATGTTTCGAAATACATACCTTTTGTATTGCATTATATCGAAATACACTCCAGACGTATTGTGACACCTCTCTTAGAAAAGTGAATCATATAATATTGTTGCTATTTAAATACCAATGAACATGTTGTACTTGCTATCGACTTTTTTCTGTTGTGATGTGCAATTTTTATTTCAGTAAACACGCTATTGATATTTTAAGGACTGCAAAGATCACCGAAAGATATAAGTATCAGTAGTAATAGGATTTGGTCGGAAGAATTAGCCGAAATAGAAGGATATCTACAAATACAAATTTTACTGCATATAAACAAGAGAGTCATTTATTTCCATTCGAACGGCATTCTCCCTTGATATCCATAATATTTTCGTTTGTTATGTAATAATTGAACATACCAAATATAACTAACGTTTATGATATTCAAACTTACTGTAACTGTTGGTTTAACCATGACGCCATTTATCTATTTATCATTGCGACGCTTTGTAGTCACCTTCAAATAGCTCAATGAATGGCTTCAAATCATTCATTCAAGTGACAGTGATGGTCAATCAGCATGGTTAATTAACGGTTAACTTACAAAACAGCGATATTCGGAGACATCTTTAAGCTTCAGTTTTACAATATAAATTAGCATCTGGATACAATTGCATTGTTTCTTATCTTACGTTTTTTCCATATTTCAGGAGTCCTGTTTTTCGTCGGATCCACTGTTAATCCTATATTGTATAATTTGATGTCGAAAAAGTTCCGTATGGCTTTCCGCCGTTCATTATGTAGATGTTGTTACAACCCAGATGAACTCATAGAGTTGAGTGCTCGTTCCAAATCTGTGCTGTATTCTGATCGTTCTCCGAACATGAACCAGAACAGGTGCATGTCAACTATGAACCTTTATCCCCGCTCACCACAGATGAACAAGTCAAGATCCGGAAGTTCACTGGTATTAATGAAGAACGGTAACTCTCATATTCTTTCCAATCGCCTGACTGTGTCTAGTACGCAACAGTGGCCGAGTCCGCAACCGGACAAACACTGGTCATCCACGTCTGTGGATAGACTCAAAGACAGATCTGCCGGACGAACAGACAGACAGTCGATCAGTCCATGTAAACGACGGCTCAATATAAAGTCGAATTCCATCATAAAGGTATGTTCGATGACGAGCATGCTAAGCTTTGCCGAGTACGAACAAGAGATATTTGTAGAGCTGGGTAGTTTCGATAGCCACACCCAGCTTTATAGTAAAGATCAGGGTGGCTCTCCGGACACTGGGGATACAGCCACGTTTTTATAGAGATCGGTTATTTACATATGAGGCATATTTAGTACTTGGCCTGACAACATTAATAAGGGACAAAAACATTAATACAAAAAAAGGAAAATTAATGGTATTTTTTTTTTTAAATGCAAACTTCAGTACACAAAATGGTCAAATATTATTTCAAATGTTTACAAAATTCGCATTTTCTGGTTTAGACCAGTTGCTTTAACAGAAATGTCCGGACTAGCGGCAATTTTCATGTAACCAATTGCCCGAATTAAGATATCATACATTCTGTATCGCCTCTTTCTTGCCAATATAATAGCCACTATTTACCAGCCCACATACTGGCTCTCTTCACGTTTTAAAGGTTGAAAACAAATCTGTTTTGTCATTTGTTTTTGTTTCACGATTGGTTCATCCCGTTGTTTGAATGAACATTCTATATAAAATCATCGCTTACTTGCAACGCTTTGTACATGTATGAACGCGCGCCTGATATACCGCGATGTCGCTCTACCGATAATATCATATGTCTACTAATACATATTGCCACTACATATTATTTACTTCCCTTTACTATAACGTCGATATATCCTCTCTACCGATTAACATATTAACTTACCTGTAAATAGAAGAATTTTGTCAAGTATGTCTAAAAAACACTCAATGTAAAAAAAACACTCATGTTATGGATAGAACTAATAAGTTACGTTATTTTTAAATCATTGAAATATATTTCCTTAAGATATTTTGGTATGTAATTTTGTTTGTCTTAGCTATGTACAGTTTACCGAAATTATATTTTATATTGATGAATAAGTTTAAAATTTCCTCAGCCCCCACGATGATGAATCTACCGACATCTTCATCGAAAAATATATATCTTACTACCGATTTTACTATGAAATAAAGTATTTTGTCAAGATGGAAGCAGATCTAACCATTTATGCCGCTTTTCGTTTTAAACCTGGGGGCTACCAGGGACTGCTTCAGTCCTTACTTATATATGCCTTCCTCTTACTTATAAACATGAATGTGAGTAAGTAGTAAAACAAATTGCATTTCAAAACTAACAAGCTCCTTCATATTGATGTGGTTGTGCATTTGCGACCGCATTTGAAAGTTGGTGTTCACGTTTGATTTGGACAAGTTGCAGGAACTAATTACATGTAGTTTGGTAAAACGATACGATGTCATTTTTCCAAATGGTACAATAATGAGGACATAAATGGAAAGGCCATTTCTAACGCCTTTGGTGTTTCCTTAAAATTACATGCATGGAAAGGTTGGGAAATAAAATTACCTTCTCGAAGGAAATGTCTTGATTTTTATGTACAGTTTCTTACATGTGCCTTAGAACTCCCGGTGGGCACCTGTCACGCTATGAACTACGGCAGAAAATCCAGACGCTGTCTTACACCAATTATACCTGAGGACAATGCCATGTTTTGAAATCCTTGGAAAAGGTTTAAACAAAGAGCAAATTCGATTTTTTCACAATTTCGAATCGATCAGCCTTAAACAAGGTATTTATCCAGGTTTTCAAATGAAAAATAATGAGACGTGGCAAGATCAAAGAGCCGAGATGCTGTTGACTTTGAAAGGTGATTGGAGCTGTACATGGCGGTTCCCCGGCCGTATTGTCAATTGAAACCCACCAAAACATATCAAGCAGGGACAGATAGCGTTCTACAACACTTTTGTCATTCGGAGAAAGTGTCATAAAGAAGCGTAGCACGTGTTGAATCCATTAGTGAACACACCACAATAAATAATCCTAATCCAGCTTTACCTATGTGTGGGCTAGTCATATCCACCTGCATTTGCTTAATGATCCCGATATACGTGAAATAAATCTGAATAAGCAATGTATTACATTGCGTTAATGAGTTCGAGGTTTCGTGGCTCAAAACAAAAGCGAGATTTTTTATTTGCTAGGGGATTTAAGTAACCGCAAGAGCTAAGGTAATCAATTCCAGGTGTCTAGGACAACGTAGCCAAACAGTGAGCATATTAACAAAAACGTACTTTGAAATCAAAAATTGATACACTTGTGCATAATATGAAAAAGGGAAATATTTACATAAAGATCTTGGGAAATGTACAAGGAAAATAAGGGTTGGTTCTATTGATTGTCCTTTAAACAACTAAGATAATTTTAGTACGTGCCTCCATGTGTGCATGCATGTGTGTTTTAATGCTGGATGCACTATGTTGGTGTATTTGCCTCCTTGCGATTGCGCTGATTTGATGCCATCTTTATATAGTGGTACCTCACTTAAATACAACGCCGAAGGCACCTTAAAAGTATTCAACCTGGTCATATCATCAAATTATATAACAGCCGAATAAGATTAGGTGTTCCGAAATAAGGGTAGACGGTAGAAAAGAAAAGATAGGAGTCCTGAGTTTTAAGCGTTCTAAGGGAGGCCCAGGGGTATGCCTAAACCCACAAACGACCTTTCGCTCGTGAAAATTATATCGTAAAACGCGGTACTTTAGGGTGTAAGGATAGGGATAATTGTTTATTTGTTATCACAAAGTATGCGGATCAACGTATGTGCCCATTTTCTTTTTAATTCAAATCACTGAATTACTTTAATGAATGACACTTTGAAATTATACATTGAGAAATTGTAATTCTAAAGAGAAACAAATATCTTGAAGCTCAACCGTTTATTTTAGCATTTTGAAAATATCTTTTAAATGTTTTGGTTTATGTGATCATTTGTTTAATACCAATTGAAAGTGATATCTAAAATCGTCTCTGCAAACTCGGGGAAATAGTAGGTTTGCTTTATTCCATTGCATATACCTTCGTAAACGGCGCCCTGCCGAACGTGTTTTGTCCCTATGTCTTCTGCTTAGAGGAGATTAAAGAAACCACAGCTGACCTGCTACAATTTTGCAACGCTTCGGAATTATATCCTTTCTTGCCTTCTTTTCTTTTCTGTTGTCTCCTTAGGCGCTAGTCTTTATATGACCTATGTCGATTCGAGGATGTTAAGTTTTATATAAAAATAAGACAAACATCAAATTTATCATAAAATTATTCTTAATATTACATGAACAATTTACTAAATGTAACTGATGTCCCTAAACGACGATACAATGAGGCTGATATTATAGCCGACCGGAAACGTCTTTGTCTAATGCTTGAGTTTTCAATTGTCGAGCGATTATCATTGATACAGATGTGGTATTAGTACATACCTGTACAATTGTAATGTGATAGTGTATATTTTTCATTAAGTGCGAAACGAACCAATGTAATACATTTGTAATAATGTTTTAATTATATTTTTGTCACATAATGATCCTAAAAATTTCTGAACAAACACGTTGTCCTCAAACATCAAATAATAAAAAATGTGATCATTCATGTGATTATTCAGGTAAGTTTATAACGTGACCACGCTTCGTTTAACTTGTTAGCAGGCACTTATAAATAACCCATCCTGTAGTCCGGCTCCAACAAATGGAAGGGATTAAACAACAACAACAACAACAACAAAAATCTGTCAATGGACATAGTACAGATGTAAACATCGTTTTGGGTACACCGACACATCATAATGTCCTCTTTGATATATCAAATCGATAAAACAACTTTCGTTTTAATTAAACAAATATTTTGTCTTTACATTCAAAATCACAACATATGCCAGTCATTAATATAATAATATAATATATCATATATAAAAATAATATATAATAAATATAATAATATGGCTTCAATATTGTTTACAACAGCGCATGTCTATCACCTGAGTTAACACGTCTGTCTGTTCCAAAGTGCTAATGCGCTTTGCACTGTAAGCACGTTGGAGTCGTATGGAATTGCAAAAGAAGTACTTCCCCGGCCATATGAAATCAGGTCTGAAACGGGGCCCCCGAGAATTGTCTTTGGATGTTCTGTGTACTTTCTTAAAACACGCTATACCTTTTATTACGAGTAAAAACAAAGGTAACCATATTACCAGCGGTTTATTTCTTTTCTTCCAGCTTTGTCCGCAATGCTGAGATGAAAGTAATATCGTTCGAAGCGTATAATATTTCCAGAATGTCAACTTAAAATTTCCCCCATTATTTTGAAGAAATTAGATGTACATGAACACACTTTGAATACAGAAAGAGTGCAAGCAAAAATATCAACAGTAGCCACCGCATGACAGCTGATACATAATGAAATATACACTTGAAAGGGAAAAAATATGTGATCTCAATATAATTTTTTTATATATATGCACTAAAAATATAAAAAAAAAGTGATATTCGTTTCAAACAGAAATACCATCTATCATTTAACATCGTCTTTATAACCGCGTCTGATTCGGTCATATTGATCACATGCCGGGAAAACAAACAAATAATTTTTATCTCTCGCGCTCGAGGTTCCAGGACTGCTCATTCCTGTTTTTTGTGACTGATATAGAGAATTGGCAAGAGACTGCCCACTCGAGATCCGAGTGAATGCAACAGGCGACAAATTGTGTGCAAGTCTGATCATCATACTTTTATGTAATTGTTCTATTTTAGTTTACTTTTTATTGCCCCTGACATAATCAGTCTCGCGGAAACAAAGAAGCAATTGAGTTTCGGACAACATGGGCAATAAATGTATAATAATATTGAAAGTTATTAGTGCTATTACAATTCCTGCAATTTTTATTTTCGCAAAAATAGCTTTACAACTGTTGATGGGCATGACGGAATGAAATGTTATATTTAATCCTTTATGAGCCGAATGGAAACCGCAAAATAAGACTTTTTGGAATATAAAAAAGGGTAATTGGACGTCATGTCTGATATTAAAGGTTATAAAAGTGGTCGGTAAAATGACGCAAGATTCGAAAACATCAAACTATATCTTCCAGTCGGATTGCCGTCTTGTGTTTGTGTTTTCTAGACACAGTATCATTACCAGCCGAAGCAAATATAATGTCAAGCTTACGTTAGAACATGCAATGTCTGTCATTCCGGTTTCATTAAAGCTTGTTTGACATGAAATCAAAACCACTTGAATCCTACAAATATAAAACGCATGTCGAGACAAGTGCAATTCAAATTTTATCTCAGTCAAATTAAAGAACATTAAAAAACGCGCATATCGATAATTTAGTGAAACAGACCATTTTATCTCAAGCTCAACCGGCATATCGATTCGTACATGATACACGATGGGTACGTGACCCTTTCACGAGAACGAAGAAAAACGCATGTGGTAATAAATTGAATTAAAAAACTATGAAATTGAAGGATTAATGTGTATAAAAATATAGTGGGAAACACATAGCTCTATTTGCGTTTCGCATGCAAAATTGGATGGCTGGAAGAGACTGATGTTATCACGACGGATGTTGACAAATGAAAGCAGAAGGATCGAGCACCGGAGGACAAGGGAGGGAGTATCTGTCGTCACAATCTGACGGCGCTATCTGTCTGGACATCGCGATGTTTTTGATTACATATTGACATAAGAAATGAAGTAAGTCCCCGCTTATCGGATATGTCTGGATTGTTTTATGGGAGTACGTGCAAACCAGTGGGTCTTGATGTATAGATTTTCATAGCTGAATGATTCATTATTCGGACCTTGTTTGATAAGATGTCTGAATGAATTAGTTTACATGATAGTTTAACACAGGGATGGGATAACATACGTACGGCGAAGTGTGCTGTATTGTATGGGCTGTACTCTGTGCATGACTTTTGAATTATGATATCGGCGTATTATGTTTCTTGTTTGGAAAATTTCTTACTCGTTAATATACGTTTTTGACACTTTTTATTATTGCCTCAATCACCAAAGTATTGAGTCCGTTGGGGGAAGAACATTTGACGAATTTTGTGAAAGCAATTAATCTTTGTTATTCATATCTTTTAGCAGATTTACTATGTATCTGGTTCAAATCATTCTTTAACTTTATTTCTCAGTATCCTACCTACACCATCATGTATTCCGATTGTTCGAAATAAGGGGAAACAGTAACTGCAGGATGTGTTGCGAGTGACATCTTCCTCATCTTGTCGACTTCCGGTTTTGCTTCAAAATGTATAACCAAAGCAACTGGCATTGGCTTTTGCTTCAGATTTATTTGGTAACAAGGAATTTCAAAGAGTTCATATGCCGTGTTTTCCATTTCTGGTTACCCGGTCATGTTGTAATCGGTTGAAGTGCACGAGCTGAAAAGGCGGCATAATCTGCGATTAACCATATTCAGATATAAAACAGCATATATTGGTTCCTATAAGACATAAATGGCAACACGTATTGACGGAGTGATCTGATAATTAACTGGAGAATACATAACATTTTATTAGCATACGGTGTCAACATCACAGGAACAGAAGGAAAGACGAATTTTAGTTCAAATTAGAATGGGACAAGCATACATTACTCGAAACACTTACAGATTCCTTTATGCAGTAACCTCCCTTTAACGGCCGTATTGGGTATGACTAATGCACTGTTTGGACAGGCCTTTTTCGTTGACTATGTGGTTCAATCAGTTAGAGCGATAGAAAACCAATCTGAATTACAGAATTCGAATGCCGGTCTGACCCCATTGCATTTTTACACTTAGAACGCTGTTGATGATGATTTATATTTTGTTTATTTCCTATCGTTTTCTTTTCCTCATAAGAGTCCTGCAAGTTTTGGTTTTCTTTTTCAGAATTAATTTGTTAAAGCTATGGCCATGTCGGAAAAAAGAGTTTCCAACACTTAGTTATAGTACATACAGTATTTTGCCTCAAGAGCAGAAATCGTTTTTTAATTTTTGTTTATATCTAAGTGAAATTAGTATATACTGCACTGCATGTCGCTGACAAAACATCATGTCAAACACATGCTATTACCGGGTTCCATGAGACTCTTAACCCAGAGCAGAGACAGCATGATATTGGCTAAAACTCATAAAACGATTTCATTAAACGTCATTGGTTCTCGGGCGTTAACTATCTTTATATCTTTTATTCCAAATGTTTCAAAGCAGTTATCTTTTATGGGATAAAATGTAAGAGACTTGCGGAATGTTTAGGAATCCGATCTTTTTCTTCTCTCTCTATTACATGTACAACACAGTAATAGATGCCAATTAAATACATTCTTATCAGTTATTCCCTCTACTTGATAGATTGCATCAACGTCGGATTTGAAAACGAAAATTGTCAAATAGAGATGAATATGTTTCCAGCAATATACTATTTGTTAAGTATATTTGCTTATTGGAATAGTTATATATAACTATGATGGCCCATTAATCTTATTTAATATAAAAATGTACATAAAGCCTTACTGTCCAATTGAAAAAGAAACATAGATTCGTTTCAATAATTGTATTGCCAATATGTGAAGGATGTATTCTATAACTGTTCGTAGCATTTCAATGAAGTTACAACGTTTAAACGAAAACTACTTTGAAAGGATTATGACGGATGCATCAAGTATTGAATGCCCCACATTTAAAAGGATCATTTCTCGTTGAGGTTAATATATTTCATAAATCCAATAAATGTGCGCTAGTAGAACACTATAATAAAATTACAATAAAAGCAAGCCTTCCCAGAGGTAAGTATGATGTATGGTTATGCATATATATTGTCAATAAAAGATCACTCAGATCATTGGTGAACCACATCGTTTTGGAGCCATTTTACGAACGGACATCCCATTCGACGGCAGTAGAAATGCTTTGATAGACATAGACAAAACTAGACAGGAACTAATAGTAAAGATAGGTTATCTGTTAGCTTACCGTTATAAATAGACAGTCAAGCGTTCTCCATCCATCAACAACCCATGACGAGATGCGTCACGTACCTGTTTGTCTGAAACAACAGAATGTGTTCTCGATACCGACTGGAGACGAAAGTGGCAACAACATGTAGCTGATGTTCCTGGCCTAATTTGATTAAACTTGAAAATTCGTTATCGTAAAAAATCATAATTAGACCTAAATGTTTTAGGTGTAAACACCCTATAATTAAAAAGATTGTATGAACTTTTTTTTCAATTTCATTCACCTCAAGGCAACACGAGATCATTTTTATAATAATATTACAAGTATTAAATCTCTTTTCAAATCGATAAATATCCCTACTATTCTAAACTCTCTAAATAGTGTCTGTTGTTTTCAAAAATACAACTTTAAACATTTAGACTACCTGAGAACTGTTGGTCTTTTCGAAAGATACAACTAACCATAGCCATTCTTTTTCTTTTTAAGTTGACGTTTTTTAGGAGGATTTTGTTTCCTTTAACATCTTTTCTCTATCTTTAATTGGTCCCTTCTACTGTTTTCATAGGCCGTAAAATAATGTTATGATAATACCCTACATTGCATTAAAAATATTTTTAAAATTTTTACTGTAAGAACCCAAAACCGTAGCGCCGTGCATTGCCAACGACTGACACTCTGTAACAAACGTTGAGAGTCATATGTACTGTTGATAAAGACAATATGAAGATAATCACAATTTACTAAGTAGTTAATGTAGTCGGTAAAAGGTCGAGCATATTCAAAATCTAATTTTAGAAATATCAAGGGAAACAATAGGTATTGAAATGGGTTCGATAAATGTGAAGGGACTTATTAAATAAAAAAGGTCATAACAATTATTGATACATTTGATATAAGTTAAATCAATAATTGAATTATGACACAGTATGTCAAACCCACTGGGAATGTCGGAATAACGATAGATATAAAAATTGTTGATCCCTACCATTAATCATGTTACTATTTCCTTAGACATTGACGGGACGCACTTTTGTCGTTTTCAGTATTTGGGGAGGGGATCGAGGGTGTCTCTTGTTCAATTTTCGTGGGGAGGAATGCAAGAGACAAAACATAATATGTACCCCGTATTGTCTACCGTCATAACTGCAATAGAAATATTTCCGAGTGTGATACCTTAATAGTGGTCATATCATCTGTACATATAGCCTTCATTTCACCTTAGCTGATGCGAGGACAAAACACCCACACGGACAGAACTTTGAACAGGCTTTACAAAATCAAACACAAACAATACCGACCTTTTTCTATACAGTGGTACAGGTAGCAGCACACACTAAGATCCAGATTTCTCCATTTGGAAATCGTTTTACAGTTGTTATTTTTTATAAAAAATAAAAATCTACGAGCTGCAAGGAAATCTTAAAAAGAATCAGAAATCAAAAATGGAAATATGTCTTCTTAAACCAAATAAAGTTAACATGATTACTGCAGTATATGGCCTTTTTATTCATAATGGATTTACAAATACTACTAGAGTTCAAAATAATGAAAATTCATGTCTAAATATCCGGATATATGAAGATTTATAGCAAGAGGGGAAAGTTTCCATAAAACCCTGTCAGTTAAACATTCGGAACATAATTGTATCCTTCAACACAATTTCAATGTAAATTTTGTCAAAAACAAACCCAACCACTAGGTCACAGCAAAGACTGATAGAATCCACCAGCAGAGTCCGACAGATCATGACGTTACAAAATCGGGAGGTATTTCAGTGTGGAAACACTCCAAAAGTCGATGTCAAATCTTCGCTGTCGCCACGAGATTAATATACTACATACCGCCTTCAGCACGCTGTCACTCATCAAAAACACATGGGGGCACGTCCTTAAATGACCTTAGTTGTTTATAGGAATTCACACAAACAAAACAAAAGCTATTCGTGACAAAGATTACCGGAGCATTAAGTTGACAAATACATCATACCATCAAAGGCATTTAACAATGTTCGGTTTTTAAGTGATAGTTTTAAAGCTGATTATGTTACTGTATCCGTCGGTTGATAACATTCAAATAAAACTTGTATTTTTACAAGTTGCGCAATGATCGGTTATGTAATTCTTTTATCGATATTCTACGAGAGTTGGCGTACCAGTACAATTAAACCAGCTTCCGCAAACTAGCGTCTTACATGGCGAAGCTTTCAACAATACCGCCGTCCGAGTGTTTTGGAATTTACAACGTAGATATCTACTGTAGGATCAGCTGGACTTTTAGTTATTGGAAAACACCTTCTAAAAGCAATGCGTCACGATTGCTCGTGCCTGCAGCGACTGGCATTTTGTTTCGACGTTTCAGACCTGCCTCATATCTACGATTGGACAAATCAATAAATTGGGAGAAATAGATATAAATCATACAAAACATTGGCATTTCCAACGATTGAATTCGCCGTCGTGTTTTTTACAGAGGATAATTGTACGTGCTGTGATAGGTCACAAGGGGACTTAAAAAACCCAGACATTTCACTGATAAAATCTGTGTGAATAAATACTGCGCAATTAATTAATTAAATATCTACAGCTGGTACAGAGAATCGTTAGAACAAAAACAATTTGATGTGAGTAATTGAAAAAAAAAACTGTTAATTAAATCGATCAAACATTTGGGCAGATAAGCTTCAACACAACGTGGAAGGCATAGCGAGTCGGAGGAAATAAGTTGATTAGTTATGATTTAGGTCCTTTAAACAACTATGGTCATGTTATGTTGACTGTCCGTTGATGTCGGAGCCAAACAACAGTCAGTTTCAAGTGACCGCCACACGTAAATGCAATAAATTGGACACGGTAGAATAAAATACATAGGTGACAATAAGAAATAAACACAAACACTTCTAACCGAAATCTCAGACATTTTTGTATATTTTTTTTGAACATAGAATATGTTTTATTATGCTTGACGATATATAACGGGAGCTTAACGATTGCAAAACATGGGATATTACTGTGTCTCTCAACGTTCTAACTTTTAACAATTTCCGTCTCCAAACGCATACCTTGACTATTTCGCACATCATGCTTTGGTGTTGAACATTCGACCAAGAAGAGAGGTAGGCTTATTGGTTGTGTCCCTCGAGAAAGTTTAAAATAGGTTGCGATAAGTATTTGTGTTGTAGGATCGGTAAAATGCACGGCAAGACCGGAGTTCGAACCTGGGACCATCCGAATTCAAGATAGACGCTTTACCAATTCAGCAACTTTGTCGCCGACGATAGACCAAGTCTAGTTCCGCTACAATCCTCCCTTCGTTAATAAAGTCTTCGACCCTGAATGCACCAGATACCCTATGTCACCCTCCTCGGTTATACTTCATTAGGAGCAAAATATAGTAGGAGCAAATAAAATGCACGGCCAGGCTTGGGTTTGAGCCTGGGACCCTTCAAACTCTAGAGGGACGCTCGACCAGTTCAGCTACCTGGTCGCCGATGATCGACCTAATCTAATTCCGCAACACAAAACTAGTGAGTCCGTTTTGAATACATTGTGAATGGATAGAGTGTCATGTTTTCCTGTCACGGTTTTGCAGTTTCAATGAGAAGGAACTTTAAACTGATTCTTGAGTTGATATTTATACATAAAGTAAGCAGAATTGGTAGTTTTCATTGCTGAGAGGACATTGAAGTGATAAAAGTGTATCTGCTCCCCTCATCGCAACACAATCATATCTGTCTTTTTCCTTTTCCTTCTTTTTCCTCGTTTGTTTCGTTGGCGGCACACTTACATACAAACACGCATCCACAACATAGCGAGGCACATCACTAAATGCCCCTTGCTGTTGATAGGACGTTTTATCCTACACAACCATCTAACTTTTCGTATGGTGTCTTCATAAGCATACTTTCGGCCATACGGCCCCTCAAGACAATCAAAACCATAGCAATGTATTTATACATTTTAAGAAATTAGTATTCTATACTCTTTGTAATTGAATCAGCTTCAGAACAGATTGATTTTTCCGGTAATAATTCATAATATGTTTTTTCTTCAAGAAGTTTATGCGATACGTTCAGGACCAAAATGATGCTCTACCTCAGTTTATCTAGCAGTACATATAGTACAATTTCTTCTAGATATTGGAACATTACTATATCTGCCAAATTCAATTGACAAACAATGCGCTAATACCCTCATTTTCGTGATATATAATCTATATTTTTAGGTATATATTTAATTAGATAATATGGTAAAATGACGTCATCTACAAAATGTTTATAACTATCACTTTTAGATGAGGTTTCCAACATATGCCGTATTTGATGTCGGGCTAAATCACACATCCGCTGTCTCACATGTGGTCATTTACTAATGGAGTTGTGCGCGTATGATGATTGATTTACCCTCGCATATCCGAACCCTAGTGCAAAAAGTTCAGTCCTAACAAAATTTACCCGGTTTAGACAATAACCTGAGATTTCTCTGAAGAAAAATCTCATATCCACGATAAAAAAAGAAATGCTCATTTCGAGTAATTAAAACCAACTTTAAATCTCCGGTAATATTCAAGTGGAAAACGCTCTAGTACCATGGGGTTTGAAGTAGATCTTTATTACTTTTGGGCATTCTTTTACAAAAATTGATATGTTGTACCCTTTCAGTGTCAACTGCTTTAGAAGATTCCTATATCTTGCATACATAGCAAAGAATATGCCAATATTTTCATCAAAAAGATAAACATTATAGTAAGATTCAAACTCAAAGTAATACATTTTAAAAGAAAGTGCTAGCATGGCTTTCCTTGCTTGATCCGAAAGTTGTTTTTGCATTCTACTACATTTGATGTTAAATCAAAAATTCATTCTTAAATATGTAAATTTCCTTACACAGATAAGCTCCTCACCGCTATACGTCAATTTCGTATTTTGTTGCTACATGTACGCTCTGTATTTTTTTTTTTTTTTTTTTTTTTTGAATTTTGATTTTT
>JAUMHH010086539.1:0-22176 GCA_032359455.1 Chlamys rubida
CGAGCCTCTTTCCGACATTGCGTTATCATGTCATGAGCCTCTTTCCGACGTCGCGTTATCATGTCACGAGCCACACTCCGACGTCATTTGTTGTTAGTTATGGTGTATGATTTATCTTGCTGTAAAACTTTGTATGAAGTGAGTGAGATTCTTTATTACAAAATACGACACTAGGTTACAATTTCAAATGACTAAGATGCATCATCATATGTTGCTACGCCGAAGTACGGCAGCGTAGTGTCGTCATAAGCTTGTGTATCTAGCCATACTGTAAGTAGCTATAACTACATATTCTCTTACTACCGATGTTGCATGTCTTGTATATTGCATATAGACACATATGGTGCATCCCAGCAGGTTCAGGACATACTAAACAAATAAATTATCATCGAGAGATTGAACGTGGCGAATATGGCATCTCTGATATAGATGTGACCTAGTCAGTTGTCCTGCGTGTCCGTGGTCTTACATTCCAATGTGTTGGTACTATACAATGTATCCTATTGGTTCAATCGTCACTAGATATATCCTCACGGGGATGTTAAACACATACAACCCACATACAATGACCAATACATTAGCTACGGTCAATCGTACCTATTTCAGCATCCGTTCATCCGGAAGCTTCTTTTCCACGAATGAATGCCATTATAAACGTTGAAAGAAACTGACATTCTGCCATAAAACCATGTTTCCTGTAATGTTTCGCGGTAATTATTCAAAAACCTGGTAAATGTACTCTATAGGTTCGCGGAGAACGAAACGTTTGTGTAGATATAACACCAAAAAACATCAAAGAGAGGGCGCATCCGGTGTTTGGTAACATAAATGTCATTGTGACCTATAACGGTGTATAAGAGGCCGCCGGGTGTAGTCCCAATGGATTCTTATCCGAGTCAGTGGCGCAGCTGGAAAGAGGTTATCCATAAGATCACAATAGCTAAGTTCCCACCCCTTCTCCTCCCCAAAAATATGTATATTTCAGGTAACATGACTGAAAAAATATGGTAGGTCAGAAGGGATTAGGGATATATTTTTATATGTACATGGGGAGGGGGGCGGTGGGCGAATTTAAGAAATTACAAAAATCACCAAAAATAGTTATTCGGACCTATTATTATTTTTTCATTATATTTTCAGGTTTTTAAAAAATAATATAGGATTTAAATCTGGTTTTGATACTACATGTCTTTGAAATAGAGACGGTGTCATGATGAAGACGGAATACGCTGACGATTTCTCTTGGAACAAACCGTATGTTGCCTCTGATAGGAAACCTTCTATCAGAATATATATGTTGGTTTGTTCAGAACTCTTTACCAAAGCTCCAATGTATCCATTTCCTACCGGTTCGTAGCCTATTCTGTTGATACTGTCGTTAAGTTTAAATCTTGTATTAATGTAATTTTAATGTTTTGTTCTCATAAATGAGATGACCGGAATTTAGAACTCCCCCATTCGTCTACACCCAACACTCTGAACGCCTCTTCCGAACGAGAGGAAGTTACTTCAGTGTTGCGTTAAGTCTTGTTTCTTTGTCTTGTAGCTTGGACCAGCACTGTGAGTGTTCATTTAAGGAATGAAATTTATTTTTTCAACATTTATGAGGTCATATCCATGAATCGCGCTATTCATTCCTTATATTTACATTTTAAAGGGCTTCGAACTTTCCGATGCAAGCATAAATAAACAAATACGGGTCATTTTTCCTATTTATACATGGGGCAACGCAGTAGAAGGAACAGCGTGTTTTCGCGGGAACATGTAAAACTTTCACTGGGGATTCTGACAACAGCATGACAACAAAACGATAGTTCCATTTTCAAAATTTATAATTTGTAGAATTTATACAAGTCGTATACTATTATCACATACTTTTCACACCTTATGTTATCTTTAAATTCAAGCCAATCATGTTTAATGTTAAATCATATTAGCAAAATAAAACTACATCGAGGACTGTTTCACGGCGGACGTGAACCAAGTACGCCCTGTGCTACGTCATTGTAGTGTATCAATACGCAGTGATGAAGTCACCTGTGTTATGCAAAAATGAATGTCAATTTAGTCAATCGGTCCAAGCAATACAGAATGTAAATATTGTATTATGGTCCTGCTTTCTACAGGTATTTGTTTAACCTCTGTTATTAGTTGGGGACTGTAACAATTCCTGTTTTCCAATCTGAGGTTTCGTCGCTTCAAAGAAGGTTCTCCTTCAAACAAAGAAATAAATGTTGCGAATTGTCATTACTTGCCGTGGTATATTTTCTAACAGTAAATGACAACTCCTACATGAAAATCCGTGTATATCTCGACAAAATGTTCTTTTTTATATATTTTTTTCCCCATTTATTTCTTGCTGATGCCAGGAACAAATGAGAAATTTCTGGAATGATGGCGTTGTAGAGTTGTGGAAGAAGGCATGCCGGACAAAATCAATGTGCGACTTTTTCTCGATCGTATTTCCCCTTTCAGTCGTACAGCATTGTATTAACTATTGTAATCCGGACACCGATCTGATGGAAACATCTTTACACGATTTTTAAACATGAATGACTTGTTACAAAGTAACATTTCTTTCTATTGTTAGAAGTGTTTCTGTTTTCTGAAGAAACCCACACTACCAGTACCAAAAACAGCAAATAACAGATATTGTCTAAAGACGTATTTTGTACTGTCCATTTTCTTTTGGGGATTTTATAATGCGTTTATAATACGCTTGTGTCACTTTCGTTTATCGCCATTCAAGCGGTTGAACTGGTTGGGCAAGAGTTGTTCGTTTATGAAATAAGGTCGGACCTAGTTATCTGATGCTGCTTTCAAACAAGCCTTGACAAAGCCTTGCAAGGCCTGCATAAACAATTGCAGGTCTACCAGGATTAATACCCGAAAATGTTTCATTTATAAATAGATAAACCGGTTGTTCCGCATAAACGAACAGGCACTTAGTAACAGGAGTTCACGTTGCAAAACTTTTCCTTTCACTTCAATCCCTTTTCAATCAGAATTCTGTATCATCGGTCTACGGTGTTATCTTCCCTTCCTGTAGAATATCACCAGCTCTCACTACGTGTCTGTCCTCGTTTGTTCAAACCAGGCTTCTGTACTTAAATATTTCGTAGGAGGATTGTTCTTCAACGCGTGATTTATCACTTCGTTAGAACCAGGAAGTAGAGCAGCCATAGTTTGATATATTGACTGTCTGGTGGTCAAGTCTGAAAAGGAAATTATGTAGTTAGTTATAGTTTCCATTTAATTTCCACCTAATTAAGATTTTATTGTTTACGGTCATCACTGATGTTTTTATGATTATATTGAAAATAAATTGGATTTCAGCACTTTGACAGAATATGTCAGAAGGATCGATTTTGTTAATAAACCGTAGTTAACGTTGCAGTTGCATATAAGGTGTTAATTGATTACGTTACTCCGGGAAACCAATCGCTTAATTCCGGGTACTTTCTTAACTTTTCGCTGTATTTTAATTTTCGATTAAGTATAGATGACAGAGAATATTTACGCTACCTACAAACAAAGAATTTACTTCGAAATTTGCAAGTCCAGAACAATAGACGCAATATATAACGCTAAAAACAACAGTTAAAAACGTGATATCCGTATGACGTAAACGTTTCTATATTGAGGTTCAGTGACCACTAAAACAGAATGTTGTTTGATAAGAAATATAAACTTCACATAGAAACAGCAGCAAATTCAGAATAAACATGTTTCCGGAAAATTGTTGTTTCTCTTAAATATCATGTCACGTCGCGCCTTCATTGTATCGCCGTGCCGTCTCCGACCTTGGACTATGGGCTTTCCGGGGGTGTACATGCATTTCGGAACAGCAATAAGCTGTCATTTTTAAGTATGGACGAACTGACAGACTGGACGGACGGAAGAACCGAGGATATGCACGTCTTCATAGCTAAGGTCGACATTCCCACAAGTACGAAAGCTGTCGCAGCCAGACGGCCATAAAATATCATACGTTTCATTTTTTATTACTTCGGAAACAATTTGTCTGCCATATTATGAATGTTCTATTTATTGAGCGATATTCCCGTCTCTTCCGCCTCTATGGGATGTAGAAGTATTGTGATAAGGTATTGTAGTAAAGTAATTTGTGGTAAAGTATTATTGATGTAGTATTCTATAGTTAAGTGCTTTTCTATGTAGTATTCTGTGGTAAAGTATTTTGTGATGTAGTATTCTGTGGTTAAGTATTTTATGATGTAGTATTCTGTGGTTAAGTGCTTTTTTATGTAGTATTCTGTGGTAAGGTATTTTGTGATGTAGTATTCTGTGGTTAAGTATTTTGTGATGTAGTATTATGTGGTAAAGTATTTTGTGATGTAGTATTCTGTGGTAAAGTATTTTATTTCTGATGTTGTATTATATGGTAAATTATTATGGTATGTAGTTTTCTGTGGTAAAGTGTTATGTGTTGTAGAATTCTGTGGTGTAGTATTTTGTGGTAAAGGATTTTATGGTGTAGTATTCTGTTGTTAGGTATTTTGTGATGTAGTATTTTGTGGCAATGTATTTTGTGAATTAGTATTTTGTTACAAGGTATTTTGTGATGCTGTATTTTGTTACAATGTATTGTGTGATGTAGTATTTTGTGGCAATGTATTTTGTGACATAGTATTTTGTGGAAAAGTATTTTGTGGTGTAGTATTTTGTTAAAATGTATTGTGTGATGTTGTATTTTGTGGTAAGGTATTTTGTGATGTCGTATTTTGTTACAATGTATTGTGTGATGTTGTATTTTGTGGTAAGGTATTTTGTGATGTAGCATTCTGTTGTTAGGTATTTTGTGATGTAGTATTTTGTTACAATACATTTTGTGATGTAGTATTTTGTGGTAAGGTATTTTGTGGTAAGGTATTTTATGATGTAGTATTTTGTTACAATGTATTGTGTGTTGTTGTATTTTGTGGTAAAGTATTTTGTGATGTAGTATTCTGTGGTAAGGTATTTTGTGATGTATTTTGTGGTAATGTATTTTATGATGTAGTATTCTGTGGTAAAGTATTTTGTGGTATAATATGATTTTGTGGTAAGGTGATATATGGGTAGACGTGTTCTGTGGTGTAAAAGACATGGTATTCATAAGTTCATGCTCCATTTCCAGAAACCAAAGTCATCATTACAACATATATAAAAAAATATATACATTAATATATCGAACGCTGCTGTATACCGCTCATAACATAAAGCGTGTAACCAATTCTTCATTAAACAGGAATGTCTACCGCGGCTTTGTAATAATACACGAGAGAGTCATTTGTACATATGTACATAAATCGTGTTATAAATATTTCATTATTACCACGACAAACTTCAGTTTCAAAACGTTATACTTTTCCCATGATTCCCACGATTGGGGAAGGTCTTTTAGTCATATTGTTTTCTAATTGTGCATAACCACACCTCTCCCCCTACCCAACCATTCCGGTAGTTAACGTTACTGTGACGGATCTATGTATGTATGTATAACCACACCTCTCCCCTACCCAACCATTCCGGTAGTTAACGTTACTGTGACGGATCTATGGGTCTCGCCTTACATCCACGCATGGTTGTGGCAATGCTGTTGGATGCTGTATTAATTAGGTACTTAAGCGCAGAACTGTGTTGTTATGGCATTTACAGTCTGCATGAATGACACAGCTTCCCAGGCAAACAAATCATATGACGCCATATTAACACAGGTCGATGCTTATATTTACCATGTTTTGAATATATGATCATTAAAATTAAAATCCGCTTATGTAAATTCAGTATGATATTCAAATTAGTGTATGTATTATGTATGAAGTGAATAGAACAGCCTCCTCCGTGGAGGATCAATGGTATACGACGTTACTGCTTTGACGTCATAAAAATGATGACGTTGACACATGAGCCTTGACATTGAAATTTACAGTTTATATGAATGCCATCTGAACTAAGTTAGGAAATAATATAAAGGCAGTGCCATTAAGTGGTAAATAAAATGTTTTCAATGTGTCGGGGTGTAAATAAAATAAAATCCATTTTGTGTAGATTAGGCATGGTCTATGACGTTGGTCAGTCACAGGTATGCCGTCCCGGTAGGACGACTAGGCAGGTTTACATGTAACTGTTTGTCAGGACAACATTCGCGACACCTGTTGTATTCAGTGGAATATCACACACACACACACACACACACATAGCGGATGTTCACTCACCTGTACGACGGTAATACCTATGGTATTTACCTGTCACTTAGCCATAAAGGCTTACCTGTGCGACATTATAAAGAGATGCGGAGATTTAGGTGAGATACAGGTGATACTTGGTGCAACCTTCCCGAGGCGAAAGTCACACCTGGGAGTCTGTGACATAATGTATACATGTACACAATGTATGTAAGTAAGTGTGGCCTATACACAACAAAGGCGTAAATAAATCCATACCCACTAGCCACACGTATCACAGGGACGTGTCGCGTGCTATATAATTGAAGCTATACAGTTTATATATACAGTGTAAGTGGGCGACCAGTATATATATAGTAGTACATGCCCCTATGACCACAGGGATCTGATAATTCGTTACAGCTTTATTTGAACCTAAGCTAAGGTGTTCAGAGTAATTTTACACGTTTTAGGGGTTAAAATCGACTTTCGGTAAAAACTCCACCCCCAATTATGATGTATCCGTATATTATCATCATTTGGTGTTGCATTTTTACAGAAAATTGATATAAACCCTTAAGACGTGTAAAATTACTCTGAACACCATAGCTTAGGTCCAAATAAAGCTGTAGCAAATGTCCAGGTCCCTGTGCCAGCTGTGACAACTATAACCGACTGGTAACAATATGATAGTAACATAAGACGAGATTCGTTGACTGATACAAACGTGTAGAATACTATCGGCTATATTCGTGTAGACTGAGTGAAGAGGTCTGGTTAAACTGTGTTTATAATGGAACTGTATTTCACTCATTTTCATTGTTTATTTTTTGAGACTCGCAAAACTTTAATATGTATGCAAGGACAATGCATATTGCTTTAATTAGCAAAGCACGTGCATACTTCGAAAAACACACTAGTAAACATAATAACATACAATCGTTTACCAAGCACACATAATATGCTTGACAACTTTGACTACAACACATATTATGGATATTTTAAACGTTTACACCCGACGTGTTTTACGTATATAGACAGACAGACAGACATTCTTTATTTACTCTGATAAGAGATTACATGGTCTTGTCGTTTTTAACAATTTCAACAATTTACTATACATGTACGTATATGTGTGATTTAGTACGTACCGGCACGTGTTATGTACACCTGTGTTTTAATACATGTACGTATATGTGTGATTTAGTACGTACCGGCACGTGTTATGTACACGTGTGTTTTAATACATGTACGTATATGTGTGATTTAGTACGTACCGGCACGTGTTATGTACACGTGTGTTTTACAACCTGTTACGTATACGCATCTTTAACTACGTGAACACGTGTGCTTTTACTACATACTAATGCGTGTTTTACAACGTACACGAGTTTTTATATTTATATCTATTTATTTCACTTATATGTTTGATAACGTATAATAGTATACAATAAGTGTGATAAGTGATCTGCTAAAAAAACTATCAGACATTGAGAAAGCTAAAATTAGTCCGACACGTAATTAAAACAGTGTGCTTTCTTTACATCAGTACAGTTCTTGGTGGGGGAAACAAACCACACGGTATTAATCCTGTTCGGAAACATAAAATTGATTTGTTCAATAGGATTTGGACAGTCGAACATACGGTACATAACGAACTTAAAAATATTTGGTGCTACATTATGTACATTCACGTGTATTTTACTGCGTATAAACGTTTATTTTGTGATAAGGGGAAATAACTTGTTATTATAACAATTATCATGTGTTGAGTCTGGTGCAGAGGGTATAAAACCCTGTTCCTGAAATCTGTCATTAAATATCATTAAATATCATTAATATATAATATAAACTTTATTTATTTTACAACAATTATGAAACAAGTTATTTCAACATATATTAATCACTATTGTTGGCCCGGATGTTAGCGCGCTGGGGTCTTATTGTGGGAGGAAACCAGAGTACCCGGAGAAAACCCATGCACGTGGTCGGGCAGCTGACCCCATACCTTTTCACGTCCGATCAGGGAATCAAACCCCGGCCGCTTTGGTGAAAGGCAAGTGCGCTATCCACTGCACCACCCGACCACCGTTAATATTAAAATTAACCCTAAATATCATTAAATAAACTACTGCATATACATGGTTCACATATTTGTACCATTCGACATCTTAACTCATCGTCTAAGAAACTGAAACAACATAATTCATATTCAGCCTGTGTCATATGGAGACGGGCGTTGAGAGGGATATCGCTGAAAGGAATGAGAACGCAAGTGAGAAAAGGAAAGAGACAGATCCAAAGTATTCAAATGAGTGCAGCACGTCAATGTTGGTCTCTTCGATGTCCCATTAACAGAAGATATGGAAGAAAACCCCAGATTCTGCAGGGCCCACATATGTCGACTTTTACGACAAGCAGAGGCAACAGCAGACCTTTCCTTAACCTGTAAATGGTATTCACAAATATATAGTGTAAATGTATATATCATATAGCACAACGAGTGAAATATTTATTTGTGACGTGTCGATGGCTAGCACGGTATGTACTCTGTTACTTGTTACAATAAGGTGTATGTACTCATTAGGTGTAACTATATATATACATGTAGGAGTAAATAATAAGATCGAAAAGTCGATTTGACTTAGCTATAGCCACAGAGGTAATAAATGTTATTAATGTACGTACATGTATCATACTGACTATCCCATTCATCTACGATTTTTTTAAAACCTAGTCATAGATGTGAGAAAGTCTGTGCGCCCCCTCATCTCGATTCAGAACTGGCACACGGAGGCGTATGAGGATGGTTTCCTTTATTTGACGCTTGATTTGGTTACTCTCTCATGCAACATTTGGAATTATCAGTGGAATTACATGGCAAGAGTGCACATCGTACTAAACACCAAAACGTCGCGCATAACAATTGCACTGGCTGTGTTATATGAGCCGATGTACAATCTATATTTACCACCCAAACAAAATGTTCCAAACTGTCAATGTAATTTTATAAAAGTGCTTTAAGCTTCAATATTATTTATGAGTTTTGGTTTTCTAATTCCATTCTATCTTGTACAGCTTCATCACCTACAGTAAAAGTCCATTACAATATATATGTACTTGGAGATTATAGAATTAACCCGAACACTACAACAATAAACTCCATAGTTTAGTGTTATTGATATTTTGCTGCAATGTTACTGAAAAAATGAAAAGCATAGTATCTCTTGCTTCCGGATAAAATCTTTATTGTCGTTTATTACGACATAAACTGATTCCACGGATTCAATACCATATAACGTTACGTTATTATTTAATACTACATGTATATGAATGCCCGTCAGATGAGAAATTAGTGTCTGCCTGTTTCATACGCCAAGCTTACCGGTACTGGTCGCACAGTCATCTCAAAGTGTTCACTTACTGACAACAACACGGCTATAGGCTGTAAATGATCTGATCGTTTGTTTGATTGATTGATTGATTGCTCAACTGCCATTGTTTGATTGCTTGCTATTGATTGATACTGATGGATCGATAGATTAATTGAGTGAGTGAGAGAGCGAGCGAGCGAGTTGAGGGAGATCAGAGAGTCTATGAGTTGATTGAGTGAGTGAGTGAGTGAGTGAGTGACTTGAGGGAGTTGAGAGAGTGAGTGAGTTAGGGAATTGAGTGAGTGATTTGAGGGAGTTCAGAGAGTGAGTGAGTGATTGCAGTGAGCGAGCGAGTGAGCACTTTAATGGGATGGAATAGAAGAAAGTTGATATGAAGATTCACAACCTTAGTCATCTCTCGTTACGTCACAATCGATACTTAACTTGAGTCGTCTCTTACGACACAACTAAAATTTCGTGACTGAGTTGAGTTGATAAAAATGAGTTGATATCTTCAGATTCATAATCATAATTCATAATCATTACACAAAACACGGGATCTTATACGTCGTCTTAATAAAAGTCACCGATCAAGATTGAGATGTTCATGGATTTATATCTGGAAGCTAGCGGAGGGAGGTAGTTCTGTGAATGGAGGGACTGACACCAAGGTTTGAGTGGCCTTACGGAGGGAGGGAGTCCCGAAGCTAGAGGGGCTGACGGAGGGAAGGAGTCATCAACATGGAGGGGCTGGCCCGGTTCCACCGGACAGCTTGATTAGTGTGATTCATACAGATAATGTTTTTATAATATGTACCACCTTCCCCGACGAGAACGTTCCGACGGAATTAGATTAGGATAATTTCTTGTCAAAATCGCACGATTTGTCAAAAATTATGATATCATCCAAAAAAATAAAGTGAATAATCTTACAGAACCTTACCCGAAATTTCAATATTACAGATAAATTATTATATTTTTTGACAGATGTCAAAGAAACGACTCGAGCACTCGCACAATTAGGGGCCTTTCGCACTTTGAAGGGCAAGAAGAAATGACTCAGTTCCATCAAATTCTCTAAATTATACTAGATACTTCTTTTAGTGTTAAAATATTCATGTTCCATCACGACTCCGCAAGGCTTACACCAATATTACGAGGCTTTTTACATGTGTTTCTGAATAACGCCTTTCGTAGTTTTTTTGGTCACGCCGACACGGTTTATTCTCTGTAGCACTATCCCCGGAGTTATATGTGAATGAAATCGCGTAACATGAGGGAACACCGCCACATATCTGGGTCGAAGTAGCCAACATCGTAGGAAACTCCAGGGATCAATGAACTATAAAATGACCATAAAACATAAAGTGGACCCATTATAAAGTGCTGGCCGCTACGTATAGTTGTGAGGGGTTTTAAATAATGTACAACTTAGATACTCGTGTATGTCCCGCGCGTGAGCGAGGTGAGAAAGGCGCCGACAAGCTTCTTAACTAATGAAAATATGAAGGAACAAGTCCCGATGGCAGGTTATTTACAAGTTCGGACGGCGGGTAAATTGATATTTAAAAGTCCGGGATGGCGGGTAAATTGGTATTTAAAAGTCAGAGTTGCGGGTAAATTGATATTTACAACTCCGAATGACGTGTAAATTGATTTTTATAAGTCCGGATGGCGGAAGATTGATATTTTCAAGTCCGGATGGCGGGTAAATTGATATTTAAATAAATAGTCATACAAATACGGATGACAAGTAAATTAACATTTGTACAAATCCTGATGGCGGGTAAATTGTTAGCTATATATACGTTCTGTGTGCGGGTTGTAAAAGTCGGTATGGCGAGAAAACTATATTTATATATAAGACTAGATGTCGGGTAAATTGAGTAATAAAGTCGGGATAGTGGGTAAAATTGATTGTTACATGTAAGTCGGCATAGTGGGTAAAATTGATTGTTACATGTAAGTCGGGATAGTGGGTAAAATTGATTGCTACATGTAAGTCGGGATAGTGGGTAAAATTGATTGTTACATGTAAGTCGGGATAGTGGGTAAAATTTATTGTTACATGTAAGTCGGGATAGTGGGTAAAATTGATTGCTACATGTAAGTCGGGATAGTGGGTAAAATAGATTGTTACATGTAAGTCGGGATGACGGGTAAATTGATCAGAGGGATAGAATTTCACCGAGTGGCGGCTAAATTGAAGTACACTTGTGGAGTCGCGGATGGCAGGTAAATTGACATTAACTATAATCAAAGGGAAGGAGCAAGTGCGGGTGGCGGGTAAATTGTCATTTACAATAATTATAGAGACGACCACATCTTGGTGGCGGGTAAATTGTCATTTACAATAATTATAGAGACGACCACATCTTGGTGGCGGGTAAATTGTCATTTTCAATTATGAAAGGAAAGGAGCAAGTCCGGGTATTGGGGCAATTGACATTTACAGTAATGAAAGGGAAATTGTAATTATACTTGTCCGTGCGGCGGGGAAAATAATTTAAATTGATATTTATACCAGTCCGAATGACGGACAAAATTGATATTGATTTAATGTTTTATTTCTGATTCAAATCCTCAAACTTTCTATAGCCATTCTTCACAAAGTCCTTTAAGCATTAAGGGGTCCGATGGGTATCCATGTACCTCAATCTCAGCCAGAAGGGGAGCGAGATGGTCCAGCGGTGTTCCTCAGTGCGTGACGTCATCGACCAGCGTATAATTCAAATGTTCATTCCGGTGACACACGATGTGCTGTGTTTCTAGATGTTCCAATAAATTGAAACTCGGTGTTCGACGGTTATTCTGTTTAAAATTGTTCCAGTATCTACGAACCTGAGGAGATATCTCAGCATGCAGTAAGTCCAGGATTTTGATAGTGAACCATTCAATGTAAAGGAAGGTATTTATTCTTTGCAATCTCCATGTACAGAGAGCGATGAAACCCCTGTAATTATCTCCCGTGAAACACCACGTGACAGGAAGTTGATAGGGCGGCGCTAATTATTGACAAGGCAGCTCTCAAGCCAACTTACCCTTGCTCTGGCGGGAGTAATCGAACGCGATTAAAGGGAAGATCATTAAATTATTAAACGACCCTTGAGATTAGATTTCTAGCTGATGCGAAAAGAACGAATTCCAAAGTAAATTAAAGAGAATGTGATAAGTCAAGTCTAAACATTGGCTAGCTACATCTAAGATAAGATGGCTATATAACTGGCCAGGCCAGTGTGCCACGGAGGTCGGGCGGGAAAAACTCATTTCATAGACGTGCTGTGAATCGCCAAGTATTGTGGGGCGTGGTCCTGATTGGTTTGTTGTGAAACATGTAAAACCATCATCCGACATAGACTTGTATGGGTGTTAGGGGGCCGGGGGCTACGTCATTCAACCTTACACTCATTCACTGATGGACGGGGTAGATGGCTAGCGAGACGACATAACGGCACTTCTCAGATCTGCCGGCGGGGGTAACGCTAGTGGAATTACTTTTCTTGTAAAATGATTGTTCTATAATAGACACCATATGTCAAAGTACTATTCAATATGTTTTACAACAGTAGAGCTATCAAATCAAATCCGTCGTGTCAAAATTTGCGTTGGGAGGCGAGAAGCGTCTGGTGAGATATGCCGTCGATATGTCGTACAATGAATAGTTAATACTCGGGTCGCTATGTACCAAACCTCGTGTTTAGATAACGGGCGTAAAGTCCCCGGCACACATCTACAGTGTTAACTTTATAGATCATTCATAATACATCAGATTCCACAGGACAAATTCGCTCCTAAACAATCGATTATGTAAGACGTATACGCCATTGTTTCAGCAAACATTTTTTAGAATTAAAACAAATCACCGGTAGAGTATCTGACAAAGTAACACGAGTTGGGAGGAGGGCCGTTCTGTTTGCGTGTTCTAGGATTACAATAAAACACAAAGATATATGGCAACTGCCAACAACTTGTGGAGTCGTTCGGTACATAATTGGTACCAGTATGCAATGTGGTGTTAAATCTCTTGGAATCCGCAGTCATTACCTTTGTAATCAAACGCCGACACTTCCGGTCAGCTCTAACAGTGTAACCAATCATACGGGCTCCCAAATATAAAAAACCCCAATACATGCCGTGTCACAAAAGAGCTTAATTATAGCTTCACAGGTGCAAACGCTTCAGTGAACTTGACTATACGATTTGAACGGAAGTCTGGCATACATCAAATTTGAACATTAACTTTATCTTTTCTTTAAGGTGTACCACGTAAATCTGACAAATAACACACTATACACATCACTTAAACGTTAGAAGCATAAACAATTACATTTAATTGGACCTATATAAGTGTTTAAAAAACATCCGTTGCTCTACGTGTCTTTCAGTGGAATCCTATGTCCTATGTTTGAAATTACACCCCAGGAGACAGAAATACCTTCCGTCTGCCCTGCTAGAAAGGCGTTCCTTCAGTTCCTTCATGCAAAGCTCAGCTAGGCAGTTTTTTCATTATAAATATAAAGGTGCAAGTTTCACGAACATTCTTTAATGAAGAAAATTCCGTTAAACATTTCTATGATAAATGGAAGAACGTTTGCGAAATTAAGCCATCTTCATTCCCAGTAGATAATCCAGCCACATCCTTCCCAGTGAGTAATCTAGCCACCTTTGTTCCAAGTAGACAATCCAGCCACCTTTGTTCCCAGTAGACAATCCAGCCACCTTTGTCCCGATTGATAATCCAGCCACCTTTGTTCCAAGTAGACAATCCACCCACCTTTGTTCCCAGTAGACAATCCAGACACCTTTGTCCCAATTAGATCATCCAGCCACCTTTGTTCCCAGTAGACAATCCAGCCACCTTTGTTCCAAGTAGACAATCCAGCCACCTTTGCTCCAAGTAGATAATCCTGCCACCTTTGTTCCAAGTAGATAAATCCAGTCATTTGCATTCCCAGGAGATAATCCAGCCACCTTCCATTCCTATGACGTAATCCAACCACCCGGACTCCCAGTAGATAATCTAGCAACCTTCGTTCTCGGTAGATTATTGAGCCACATTCCTTTCCAGTAGATAATCCAGCAACCTTCGTTCTCGGTAGATTATTGAGCCACATTCCTTTCCAGTAGATAATCCAGACACCTTCGTTCTCGGTAGATTATTGAGCCACATTCCTTTCTAGTAGATAATCCAGACACCGTCGTTCTCGGTAGATAGTGTTTTGTTTACATGCCAGTCGTACGGAAATCAGTCTCTTGATACTTGGTTCGTAGTACAAAACTAATAAAATAACCACATTTCTGTTATAGTATACGCTTGTCTTCAAACGCCCGTTTTAAATAAGTTTGGCTGGATAAATGTATACAATGAAACTAAATTAATGAAGTAATGCTTTGATTGCCCTGACGACTGGAATGTTTAACAGCACCTAATCTACAGTTACACCTGTTCATGTGACCACCTCCATTAAGAGATCATCTTTGCTAAGTGACTTCTTTGTGAACTGAACCTGTATTGAGCAACCACCTGCATAAAGGGACCACTGTTTTTTACTTCCCGATGGTGGTTTCTTTATACAGGTTTGGCTGTATAACAAGTGACTGACGTCAGAGTGAGGTACAGGTGTTCCGTGAACAGTAGTTACCTCACCAATCTAAAACGATATCAATAGACTGATCCAACTATTCTCCAATTCAGTTTTAGTGTAAAATACAATGTAAAAAACGATATTTATGTCATTTTAAAGGATAAATTAAATATAGCACTTTAATGGAGTGAATTTTAATTATGCAACAGGTGGGTCGTATCTGTCCTAGTTGTGAACTCTAGCTAGTTACCGGCCTGTTCTGAGCGCCTCAGTGAGCCCTGCTTCATCAACAGATGGACTCCGACTCAGGTACGAACCCGCCATCTTTTTAAAGATATGTGTTTTAATTCCGGGTTACTGAGGCGTTTGTAAGTGGTGGACAGGTGATAGGGAGATACATCTGTTACAACTAAGACACAAAGCTAAATATCCCGCCAATTTTATCTGAATTGGATTATGCTGCGATTTGACCCTCCACCTAATAGGTTCCGCCAGTCAAACCACAAACAATCTGATACTGTTGGCTGGTCAGTGTTATGGCCTTTAATTTGTTCTCTCGCTGTGTTTGTGTCCAGTAATTGGTTTTACAGGCAATACAGGTTAGTGTGACCGCAAGGTGCCCCCTCCTGATGGCCGTTGCTCGTCTTCTTGTGTGCTCAGCCTGCCACCTTGGCGTACGACTATTACTGACACTGATAGCACGGCGCTTTGTCATTGCTCATTCATTTGCACGAATGACAACTTCTGATGTCAAACCACGGCGCTCAAAAAAAACCCGTTGACGTTCTGAATACCTTTTCCACCTGTCATTTTCCGACTGAAATAAAAAGTAGTACGCGTGCCTCACCTTTTATATACATTTCTAATTGATCATAGACCATACAATATGAATATTTCAAAGGCAAGATTAAGCTTTGATGGGCACAGAACGAGAAATGGGACTTTTCAATGACGTGAGCATGCATTCGGACGAAAGGATCCATTGTTGAGATGACTTAGGCGGCTATTATGTAAACACACAGGCAACATACGTGTTAAGTTGTGAATTTTTAGTTCCATTTGTTGAGTCCACGTTTATTATCCTTATCCAAGTCAGGAAATGGATGATTGGTTGTGGGAGAAAAAAAACCACCCATAAATTAATTTGTGCTCGTCAGTAGAGACCATCTGCCGAGCTTTCAGTCTACCCGAGAATATTCTGTATCTGGAGAATGCGGGTTTATGACGATAGCTTATTTTATTAGGTTTACGCCAACCCTTTTGTCACCTTTGTCGCTATAGTTTGTATTAGCTCTGATTCCCGATAACAACTTGATACAGAATAGTAGTTATTTTATGGGTGACCAATCTCGCCCGCATCCGACCGTATCTGCTTTATAAGCTATAATAGCACTCGTATCTCAATTAGAACTCCAGAATGCGGAACAAAATCCCTTCTGCACGAGGTTTTGGAGCTTGAGGAATCCCATCATCCTAGTCTGCGAAGACAAGCACACACGTTTACGCGTACATGTACAAACACACGTACCCCCCAACACACATACGATCACATCAGGACCCTCCCTGCAAATGTGTCTGTATCGCACGCTGAGCTTTTATTAATCCGTAAAATGTATAATTCCGATTGGGTATTTTATTGGTCACCGATGAGTCAGGATCAATGGGGTTTCATTTTACAACTCCAAAATTCTGAAATTATCAGTCAGGCAGACGTGGCCTACTGTTTAAAAGAATGACATACCACTCACCGGTAAAACCTGGCATATCGTGAATTAGTCTCATTACTTATTTACAGCTGTTAATCTCGCCCAGTCATCGACAGAGGCAACTTATCTACATATTCGAAACCATCGGTTTATTGGTGTTTGACACGTATTTTTATTTTATGTATTTCATTCCAATTAAATATAAAAAAAATACCATTTGATCTGTAGAATTTAAATTATGAATTACAATGACATTGTATAATGTTCATATGCAACGCTGTTGACGAGGAAGGCCACGTTTATTCAACCCCCAGGGATATTCATTATTGAATAACCAACTCTCTGTGACCTCAACTTGGCGCAATCAGCATCAGCACCTCACCAAAGCGACCTACACAGAGAAATAAGTAAATTGTTTCACTCTCGCCAAGTCTCGTTCTGTTAGTACTACTCATGTGACACAAGGACAAGAGCGTGAAAAACTGAGGTCGAGATTTCTCGAGAATAAATTATTGGGGCTTTAATATGATTACTTAAAATACTTCTACTTTATTGTATTAAACAATAACAGAAAAAAGTTCAAAGCCATGAAAATAAAAGTTTACTGAAAATGAATATATCAGATTTCTTGGGGGAAATAAGTCTGAATTTTTCGCTAAGTTTTATCTCGAGTGTCTCTTTTCTCGAAGAATCAATTGCACTTGCATGACAGAGCACCACATTTCAAACAAACAACGAGAGCCTATATGACACTGCGATTTTATATTTTCAAAAATTAGATGACGATATTTCACATTTCGTATTGACCGTCACAACCTGTAGAAACGGCGTTGCGATTTCTGTTTACACACAGAATATATACAACTGTGCGGTTTCTACGCAACTTATATCATTATACGGCATTTGCGTTTGGGTTTACCTTCTGAAACACAATCACACGCTTCGGTTTTAGATTTACCTTCAAAATATGTACGGGGTCAAAGTTTAAGATTTACGTTATATTCAGAACCTAAACGTCCTCGTATCAGCATTACCTTCAGAATCTACACGGCGTTGTGTTTTCAGATTCTGTATCGTTTGAAACGATGCGTTGAATGCTGTAAAATTAGCCCTGACCCCTGATCACTGTCGACCCCTGACCCCTGATCACTGTCGACCCCTAACCCCTGATCACTGTCGACCCCTGATCACCGTTTTATACCATGAACTCATCAATAGGGAATGAAAACAGTGAATTATTCGATATTACTAATATTCCGATACATTTGGCAGTTACAGATGGAGCCAGGCTTCCGACTATACTTTGATTACCTCAGAATACCTCACCTCTCCTGTTAAATTAGAAAACGATCAATGGCTGCTGAATTTTATTACATAATTTGTATTGACAAGGCTTGTGGATAAAGTTTGACAGAAGTGGGATTAATTAAATACACCAAATCAAAAGTTGGACCCGATTACTTGTAAAACATGTTATCATTGACAGAATGAGTAACTTAATAATCACAAAACGTCGATTTGTGTTAGTACTCTTTGAGGGTAAGGTGTAAACTGTAGCGGACGGCTTACACACACCGTGATCTTAGAAAAATCTCTCAGACAATCCACGTTTGTACATGTAGAAGTTCACGGTTCTAAACTTAGAACAAGGCTTATCTATCTGTAATTTAGAGTATACTTTAAATTAACTGCTTTTTCTGGAATTCAGAAGATACTCCGCACGGTTTGGTGTCATGGGAAACTATCTTTATAGATAAGCTGGTACAAGATAGCCGGTGTAGACCAAGCCCGGGGAGGGGAGGGGAGGAGAGGGGGGAAGGAGGCAAGGGGGAGGTCAATAACCCACCCTAACAAGACTATAATGTTACCTTAGACTGTCGTAAATGTAAATTCATTTACAAATTCACCCTGTTGCGGAAAATCATAGAACCAGGACACGCCAAATTTGTAGTTTCCCCTGTAGTGTTAATTGTGCCGATGAAGTTTTGATTACGCAAAAATAATGTCGATTGACGTTGCCACTATACACGACTGTGATTGTAAAAGTACACGTACAGTAGGAACATTCCCAATTATTTGACTTAAATAGACATTTGATAAAGATCCTGCGCAATCCAATTATTTTATTAAAAATGAAAGGAATAGTAAATTAGATTTTGATCGATGTTCCCAAGAAAGAGAGAAGCCTGCATTACCAGTAGCCCAGTAATCAACTGAGCGTAGAGCACGGGGTGGGCCCAGTAACGAACTTTTTTTACAGGATTAAAAAAAAACTGAATACAATGGCAAGTATAAGGCTACGTACACGTATAACTAGTTCGGGTGAATGCTATACAATTTAATAGCTGGCAGTACTGATTTGATGTATAACCCAGTCACCTGCTTGGAACTTAAAGACCTTAAATGTCAAGAAATAAAAAAAATGAAAACGGAATAAACTATATACCGTGTGTAATTAGCTCATTGAGGAGTATTCAATCAGTGTGGAATGCAGAAAAGCGAAGCATGATGCTGTCGTCTAGCGTACACAATCACAGTCCTACACTCACGTTATCAGGCGTCTCAGATGTTAGAACAGACAGTTCTAGAATCTCTGTCACGTAAATTAAGAAGAATATACTCCATCAAAACGTTTTTTTGGGTGTATTTAGCGTTAATAAAACACGTTTTCACACCGGTGTGTAGGGCAAGGGAAGGCTAACCAGGCTATAGTCCTTACTGCAACAGAAACAAAGCTTCGAGTTCAAACGCAGAGCAGTGACATTTACCAACGTTCCAGAAACAGACCCGTTGCGTTGTAACACCATAGAACCCAGAGCTTTAAATGGAATCCTGTTAAAATTTTTGGGAAAAACAGTTAAATACAAAATATGCAAAACACTCTGCTGGCATGGTATCACAGAGTCTATCTCTGAATACAAAGACACGACACAGGGGACTCCAGTAGAGGGACCAGGAAGGCGTGAGATTGGCGCATTGATGTGTGGACAGGTACGTGTACTAGTGGCGTACTCTAGCCGTACTCTAGCCCTTTGCCTTTAGCTATAGACAAAGCTATTTACACCAGCATCGGCAAACAATGCAAATTATACCAGTGCAGATGTCATTATTCTTAAAACGAAAGAATCTCACCACAATTGACACCACCGGAAGTGAAATTGCGTGCACTGGTATCATTGTTTATCGGAATTTTATAAACTTGTTTACATATAAAAAAAACACCAAATAAGACGAAACGCACAACAAAATAAACGTATCAAAGGTTTAATAGGATTTTCTCTGTGGCATTAAACATATCGTGTTAGGCAGTGTCGACCACTTCACTTCCTGTACAACACGCAGCCGCACTGGGACGAAAGTCGTCGACGTAAACAACTAATTAATTTTAATACATGGTTTGTCTTGCCCACCCTTATTCTTAATATACATATATATATCCCTGTTTTCTCTTGTTAAATAAATGGGCAACACAAAGGTTTGTCCATTATTTTCACGATCGGAATTTCGTCCATTAATGAGGAATGAAAAGAAGGCATAACTAAATGAGTGAATGAATGAATAAATGACCGGATGTAGGTATTAACATCTAGATGGACATTTTGGTATGTACAATTTTTAAAAGAAATCGGTTCTCTTGTAGCCATCAGACGTATATATATACAGAGCAGCATTTGTTGCTTACAGAAGGCTGTGTAGAAAGAGCGCCTTTTCCATTTAGTATTGTAAGTTGAAAGAAAATAACACCGTCATTTGTATAATACTCCCGGCCACTTGGGAATTGTACAAATCTCAGGTGGTAGTGATGCGAACAAAGGGAGCTAACCGCTGTGAGGTTGATAGGTACTGCCACCTGGCGAGATACTCTAATGTGGGCTACACGTGTAGGTGATGTAACACGTGTTCGTTTTTATACGTACACAGCTGGTGATACAATATCACTTCGACATCTTACATATTAAAGTGATATTAATGGGTACGGATATGTACAACATTTTCACTACATGCTTTGTGCTAACTGATTCGCCACTATCACCGTTTCATCCGAAAAAAATCCCAGGAGAGGAATGAAAACTAGAAACCCCCGCATAAAACTCCGCCCAGTCCGAAACAACTACACGGTCATTTCCACCTTGTTTGCAACGTGTTTCGTTGATGAAGCCACGCACGTGCTATTTCCGATAGGAAGAAATCCCTAACCAGACTTGCCTTTGACAACGTATCAGTTCGTTTCCTGTGTTTTTGTGATTAACCTGCACGTGACCTACTGTACGTGCTGCTCTCGCCGTGTGTAGCTGTTTCATGAATGAACGTCTTTTCGGTCAGCTATTTATATCCTGCATATATCTCAGCCACCGAACCACTTGAGCAGTGACCTTGTCGGTATGTACGATGTCAAGGTCGCTGTATGGCGTCTGCAGTTATTACTGACGGGTTTTGATCCGCACAACCTGTTGCCTACGTTGTAGACGAAACATGATACGGCTGTGGTATGTTCTGATGTCATGGTAACACACACGTTTTATAAAGGTGTCTGCTAATATACTATAACTTACATTCTCGCCTTTATTGAGTGTTTCTATTTCACATAATGGGCCATTTCCTCTCGCAGTTATCCTACCTCCTCGACCTCCTTAACCTCCACGACCTCCTCCTTCTCAACCTCACACACCCTCCCGGCCTCCACAACCCCATATCCTCACCCTTACCTACACTCTCTGACTTCCACAACTCCACATTCTCACCCATACCCACCCTCCAGGCCTCCACAACCCAACATTCTCACTCTAACCCACCCACCCCGACCTCCACAACTTCATATTCTTACCCATACCCATCCCCCGGCCTCCACAACTCCACATTATCACCCTTACAAAGCCTCCCCGACCTCCACACCTCCACATTATCACCCTTACAAAGCCTCCCCGACCTCCACACCTCCACATTCTCACCCTAACATACACTCTCTACCTTCCACACCCCCACATTCTCACCCTAACACACCCTCACCGACCTCCACCCCCTCATTCTTACACTAACACCCCCTCACCGACCTCCACACCCCCTCATTCTTACAATTATACCCTCTCACCGACCTCCACAACCCCTCATACTCACCCTAACCCACACTCGCCGACCTCCAAACCCCCTCATTCTCACCCATACCCACCCTCACTGACCTCCACACCCCCACATTCTCACCCTAACCCACCCTCACCGACCTCCAACCCCCTCATTCTCACCCTTACCCACAATAGCCGACCTCCACACCCCCTCATTCTTACACTAACACCCCCTCACCGACCTCCACACCCCTCATTCTTACACTAACACCCCCTCCCCGACC
>JAUMHH010086650.1:5756-42023 GCA_032359455.1 Chlamys rubida
CTGATACAGCATGTGACAGGCGCTGTATCCAGTGTTACTTGGACTAACCATTGCCCCCGGTCTAGTCGATTCTTGGGGTCTGATACAGCATGTGACAGGCGCTGTATCCAGTGTTACTTGGACTAACCATTGCCCCCGGTCTAGTCGATTCTTGGGCTCTGATACAGCACGTGACACCGCTACCAACTCTAATACAATGGATGTGGTCATATCACAGAGCTATATCGGTGCAAATTGTTTTCCATCTGCTTCCTGGAAAAGTCCTGCCAAATGACGTAGGATGTTAATATTCACCTGTATACATCTGTGTTAAGGTTTTAGCGGGAAGTACATTCATGACAAAGATGCTTGAATGTTGTAACCTATTCATCGTTTGTCCTTCTATGTCATCCTGCAATAATTTTGGAATATTTTTACGCTTTTAGCGCTCTACCAACACCAGTTAAGTCAGTGTACAATGCCTGTGTTGCCTGTCGATACGTTGGCTGAATCGGTCTTCTTTTGTTAAGTTCTGTCTGACCATGTACTTACCAAAGTATTTTTTCCCAAAGTTGAGGAGGGAATTTAACTGAATTTATTACATCTATAACGGTTTTTATCTTGCCTACTCTCGTCGTTTTGGTTATACCTCTACCATACATGCACTGCCCTTCGTCGACTTGCCAGAACGTGCTGAAATACCACACATAGAAACAGCCAAAGCCAGCAACAGTAAATACTTTTATCGCGATAAAATGAAGCAAAAAAGAGTAAATAGCTATATGATAGGTCATTAATGGGCAGAGAAAGCCTAAATGTAACTGGATATTACTAGTTATATCCATCTGCCTGAAGAAGGAATTACTGTGACAAGTGTAGTACTTGATATGATTTACACCTACCGCTCGGCTGTCTGACAGATGCATGCCTTTCGCTTTACCTACCGTGGTATGCCTTGGATAACTGTACAACGTTTTGATAACGAAAACTTGCAAAATAGGTAATACTAATTTGACACTTTAAGGCGAATTCGCTATCGTGTGTGACACCAGATCAGCCTGTTTGTCAGGCTTAAATGCCAGACGTGGTAAAGTTAGCAACGTCAATTGCATGTCATAAATCTTATTGGTAACATGAAAGTTATACATTTATCGTTAGAATAATTCCTGCGTTTGTCATATGGACGGTCGATCCTAACTTTCTTACGGTCATTGGCCAATGAAAACGTGTTGTTTAAGTCATATGAATGGGTCAACGAGCTTCGACCGTTGAAAATATTACTGTAATTGAATATTATAATTTGACACACAATGACAATGCATCCGTTTGTAATATCAACGATTTGAAACAAACAGGATAGTTACTTTTTGAAAATGCTGATCTCTTGAGTGAAAGCTACTGTAAACGTTTGCAGTCCCTTCATTTGGCGGATTTGCTAAAATAGTCAAATTCGCGAGATCTATTTTTTTTGGATTTCAGGTCTTGTGTTTGTGGCAGAAAGTGATATGATAACGATAAATTTGCAGATAATATACTGTACGATGCATGTTATATCTTTCGCGCAAAAATTTTCAACCTAAAATCTTGAAAAACACAATTAAATGCAATCAGAAATGTTGTCAAGAAAGCAATAAAACCAATTAGCAAGGCCCTTATGAAGTCCGTTACAGCAATACCTCACATATGCGAAACACACCTGTGACATGTACGGCACAGGAATGTGTCCTTATTGTGTCGCCAGCATGGTGATACAGGTCGTAACACACCAGGTTTTTTTCGTGGATTCCTACTGTGCGACACTACTGCCCTGTAACACGCGCACACGGGTATCGTAATAGACCTGTTACGCAATATAATGCTTGTCTGGCTCACGAGGTGTGAAGAGTCCTTGTTTAGGAACAAAGAGGCCACACGGCCCCATGTGGCGCTCTGTCAAACCTGACTTATCTACAACGACTATCTACCGCAAAGTGTTTAATTATTTTAAATGCCACTATCTGTTCACGATGACATATGATTGTGTCACGTAATACACTATGTACATTTGTAGGTCAGGATGTGTCTGTTTGTGTTTGTCATACGAGGAAGTCTGCTTTAATAGCAGTTTGTGTGTTAATATCATCGCCCTCTCATAAACTAAAGCATGTGTCATCGCATGTGTCCTGTAGGTATCTTCTCGTTAGATGATATATGTACTAAACTATCATCGTCATTTTTCCGAAAAAAATATAAGCACGTGTGATCGACATTTGTGCTAGTAGCATCATCTCCAGCCTGGTAAGGTTAAGTGAGTTAAGTCTATATTGATAGATATATTTCGTTAAGTTAGAAACGTGTAGTAAGTGACATGATAGAGTATGCATATGCTACGTAAATATTATTGTACATTCACTTATAATATGCACATGCACTAGTAGCATCTCTAAGAATTACACGTTTAGTCTGCATTGACAAAAGCACGTGTGCTGCACGCGCGTTATAGTAATATCATTGCACTTTAGTTAATAATCAACCATTTATAAACCTCGTTAAGTAAATCGTGTATAGACAAAGTAAAGATAGCACGTGTACTACAGTAGTATTACGTTTTCTCGTCAATCACATGTAAAAGTCTTATTTCAAAAACCCTTTGACAGATATAACATTATGAATGGTACAGTGCTAGAACATAAATGCACTTTCACGTCGTATTCTAAATAACGTTGATATACCGTCCGGGGTGTAGAGTTCAATTCCCCCTGTAAACCAGGCCTCTCATACCTGTACGTACTGCATCATCAGGAGTGTTCGTATACATGTACAAAACATTTAATTATGTGATCATTACTCTAATGAGAACATGTATTATTGAAGGCATTAAGTGCTCCGATATTACTGGAGACGATGATACACAGTTGTATAATATATTTGAGGGGGGCTTCTTATGATTTCTGCATTTGAAGAATGAACTAATTAATAACTTCTGTGAGATATAAATGACTTCAATACCTGACCTAATTAAACATATTTAGTTTCAGTATTGAACCCCATAGATTGTAAGTCATTATGACGCCAAAGACCCATGAGGACCACACGGTACAAGATTGTCTGCAGTTTATAATAATCCCCCGAAAACAAAACAATACCAAAACATCTCTGCAGGAAGATTTTAAACGTCTGTCGATGACGAAAAGACGCTAATGACTGGTCGGTTACGTTACTAGATACGTCGATCGTAGCTACTGGGGGAGGATCGAATTCAAGGCCAGAGACATGAATAAACTACAACACCCGTAACATTCCAGTTACGCACCGTACGCGTTGTCTCATTATAATTATACCACCCGACCCCTGTTATGGAACAGGGAATACAGCTAGTTTTTGTAATTGTATATTTGATGTATTGTTTTGTTGTGTCCAGTATGTACGCAGCACGTGACCTATCTACACACGATAGACAGTGATAATGTTGGTATAACAAACTATATAATTATATAACGTATCATCTGTTAACACGGCCGTGTGACAGGTACAGTAGGTACTATTTTAAGTGTAGTGTGAGATATGTACACCTCTATTTCTAGTACTACTCGTGTGACATTTGGCACGAGGTGTTTACCAATGTAGTCAGTTTTACTATGCAGGAGACTTAACTTAATGTACCATCAGTAAAATTAACTCTGTTCAATGGTCCCCGATTTGCGTTTGGCGTCAATTACCTCACCTCCGCGTCACATGTTGAAAAGTTACATTCATAAAATTTACCGAAGTATTCATATTGGCTCTATCAACGTCACAATTCTTGGTCCAATTCTTTGAATTCCAGCCAGTCACCGCTACCTTAGTTCAAAGCCCTTTAGTACACATTGTTTTGGCAAGGAGCAACAGCTTCAAGTCTGTATTAATTGTACAACAAAACACTTGCGTTTTACCAGATTTCGTCTTGTAAACATTCGCAGATATGATCCTAAATAGTCCTTGCTTTGTTTTTGAACATTATCGTTCAACAAAAACCACCAGCAGTGTTCTGCTTTTTGCTGTAACAATTGTTTTCACGTTAAATAAGTACCCTCATCTAAAAATAATAACCGTCATTACTTTCCTTTTATTAACGATCCTACAGAATAATACTTTCATTGAAAAACACATCTTTCCACCAAACAATATATATCAACTACAACGTTGCCCAGTTACCCTAGACTGTATATGCCTGCATCTGATGGTTGGCATATATCAAAAAGAGCTTACTTCGAATAGCGACCATTGCTACATTCCAGGTATATTCAGTATTAAACACTGATAATTGTCGTGTCTGTATATTCAGTATTAAACACTGATAATTGTCGTGTCTGTATATTTTTGGTATCGATGATTGTTTGTTGCTGTGAGATCATTTAGTATCGAAAACTCATAATTTCTGTATCATTTTCTTCAGAACATTAATCATTGCTATTAAATACACGCAGTATTGAATACCAATAATTGTTACAAGTATATCAGTATTTTAAGTGTATAACATAATCAGTGCTATACAAACACGTGCTGGACATTGATCATTGCTAAAATAAAATGCGCTGAAAACGGATCATTTATGTATAAATACGTGCTGAACATACTTCATTACTTTAGCAATACGCTGACCATTGATCGGTGCTTTATAAATAACCGCTGAACATTGATCATTGCTATATTAGTATGTGCTGAATATTGACCATTCCTACCATTCCTATATAAAAATTTCTTGAACATCCGTCATTGCTAAAAAGGATGTGCTGAACATAGATCATTAATACCTAAATAAGTGCTGAACTTTGATCATTAATACCTAAATAAGTGCTGAACATTGATCATTAATACCTAAATAAGTGCTGAACATAGATCATTAATACCTAAATAAGTGCTGACCATTGATCATTAATACCTAAATAAGTCCTGAACATAGATCATTAATACCTAAATAAGTGCTGACCATTGATCGATGCTATATAAATATGCTGACCATTGATTACTATAAAGATACTTAACGATATTGGTAATTGCTATGTCAGTTTATAGTTCTTTTACTATCGAACTCATCTCATATTTATATTCGTGTAGTATGGAACATTTATTATTGCTATTTCAGTAGTTTTATTATTTGTTATTGGACATTATTAGTTCCGGACACTTTTCAGTTCTATATTAATATATTCAGAAACAAATCATTGCTGTATACATAAGTTAAGCATGATTTATTAACCAGTGCTACAGAACATTGATATTTACCATATAAGTATATTTAGTATCGAACATTTACTATTGCTACCTTTATAAATTTAGAAAACTGTTCATTACAACATTGATGTATTCAGTATTGAACACTCTTCATTGTAATATCAGGCTGTTTAGTATCTAACTATTATCATTGTTATAACGAGTACGTTAACTGACGAACATTTTATCCTACCTATGTTCAGATCATTGATGTATCGGTAGGTTGAGGATTGGTTTGAGAGCTACCTATGTTCAGATCATTGATGTATCGGTAGGTTGAGGATTGGTTTGAGAGCCAGTGTTTTTGATGTTTTGTTCCGACCATTGTGCTTGTCGACACTATGTACTTTATTATTTCCACATTCTGACCAAACTTGAAGTAGTGTACATGAAGTCGTATCACGTGATAGACCTGTTGACTAAAGCTGGAGCTGGATATAGCGAGCACTGTTATTGGCTTTGATGCCTTGAATTAATCCCCTCCGCGGAGCTGCTCAAAGAACACTCATGTGGCCAGACACAATACAGAAGGGACTATAAGACAATCGCGAAGTTAATTTAGGATATTCCACCTCTACAAACGTGACAAAGATAACAAAACAGTTCATCAAAATAATCTCGAATTGTAACAGGTTTTTTACATAAGTAACATCTACATTACAGCGCGGATGACACTAGAGGTATTTTGTTTCGCTCCATGCCTGCGCGTTCCACAAGTTGCCAACCTTCAGTGCAGGAGGTAGGGTGTGTATGCTGTCAGTCCGTGTCAGCAAACAGAACACAATGATCACCCCCTCACTATTTTTCTCGTCATTTGTCTTGTGGTAAACAGGCCTGATGCTTCCTTCAATACGAGGAAATATTTTATATTTTATGACTGTTTCTTGCACACTAATGTGTAACGAAGACCACGTTTATATCAACGAATGACACTCTCAGCGCCATGATGTCTTTGAATACATGCTTTTAATGTCGCTTTGTTAGAAAGGTCAGATAACGAATTAAATCATTTTATTAAACCTATGCTCTAATTATGTTTGTCTACGGGAAGTTTTTGCAATATTATTGAACTAGGTATCCTTGATCGTATATCAATTCGTGGCATCACCGACATTAACTACCATTTAATTCACGCTCTGATAAATGTGACATACATGCTCGCTTTTCCTTCTCTGCACGTGTTAGCCAAATTTTAGCGTCTATCTAGTTCTTAAGAATACATGTCGCTAGTAATTATGTTCAAATTCAATATCAAGGTCAGCCAACAGATACTCTGTTAGGTCACACGCTACACGTGGTTTGGCGAGAGTGGCAGACATGTGTCAGGCGCATTCGAATCACACTGCAGTTTCCAGGTGACTGGCCGTCCAAGTTGGCATTCATAGGTGTAGACTTGTCTGCGTACTGCCTTATCGCCACAGTTATTAGATAAAAACATAAAAGTACAAACATTGAATCTCCCTGTTTTGACGAAAGAAAAATTACTGATACGGTATAAGTCATCATTTCACGTTATGTTTGTGTGATCTTCTTTCAATTGCGTGATTATTATTCTTAGATCTTCATAGCTCACAAATACATACACAAGTATAAAGGTTTTAGTATTACACATATACTAAATAAATAGCATTACTACTGAGCATTGTAGTCTCGGTAGCCCGTTTCCTATATTATATGCATTTTTGTCAGTTGGAATTTTGGAGCCTTTTGGAACTTTTCTAAGGTTTACCATTAAATAATATTTATTCAGCGCAGGAGAATCAATAAGATCTAACTACTTCTTTTTATCTTTTATGTTATTTAAGTCCCGGGAGTTTCGAAAAATATTGATTGGAATCATTTACAAGTAATTGTCGAAAGAAGGGTTTTATATCAATATTTTTCGTACTTCCAGCCAGCTTTGATAGTTATTGTATGTACCGGTTAATATTTAGTTTTTATTCTAATGTAATTTTATTAATGAACTCTCCTCTCAGCGACTTAATAAAATAATGGGGAAAAGATGAAAGGTGATATCAAGCAATATAACTCGAAGGTAAAAATAGCAATATACAAGTGTAGTGTAGTATATTAAGAAAAACTTAAAGTCTAGAATTTCGGTTCGAATCGAAACCATTATACAGAATATTTGTAATAAATTACAGATTATCCACAGGAAGGTTTAATGCATCGACAGTTTTAACATTTCAGTAGCCGACCAAATATACACGTAACCTTTACGAAAATGTCGAAGACATTGAAAACGTTATAATGGTGTTGCCTAGCTTGTTGAGATCGGATAAGCCAGGACCTTTGGTATTTGGTAACGCTCTGCCGGGCTTTGTATTAACCGAACTCCTTAGCAGATAATGGGTTATGTCGAGTTTAACTCTGATTAACCTGAACAAGAATCAGAGATTATTTTACCTTCACGTACAAACAACACGTGTTTGTATTAAATACACGTGCGATGCGTGGTCAACAGGTGTCCGGTGATAACACAATACGTTGTATGTAAATACCTACAACTGAAGAACGTTTCAATATTTAAACCGAGGACTGAGTAAGGTGGATTTGAGAACTAAGACTTCAATGAACACAATAAAACAGAAACCTTGATATGATGTCTATATTGGGGTTCCGCACTCAAAAAGCAAATCGATTGTCCAACTAGCAGAAGTGGATAGCTTCTGGTTTGTCGTTTAAATGTTTATTGAAATGGTAGCCGAGGACTGAACACCTGTGCCCGGTCCTACTCTCGTTGGTGACTGACTCTATTGTGTGTGTGCCACAGCTCCTGTCTTGCCGATAACATGGCTGCCCCGCAAGGGAACAGCCCCTTTTTGACCCTCAGTGCGGAATTAATCGGCCGTGAGCTACGTGTCCAAAGTGTCTTTAGCGTGCGATGAAAGACGTCACCAATACCACAATACGATGAATCGGTGCAATGATTTGACTGAGAACAGGTGTTAATTTATACTTCAAGCGTAATTACAAGATCATTGTAAACGATAAAAATACGAGAGTAAGGTAGAATTGTCTGCATTGACGACAAAACGACGACCGTTTTTAGTCAGCTTTTTCATCAACGTCAGAGTAAGATTGTAATGTATTCAGTTACGACGGATTTACAGACGTTTTTAATAAATTGGCTGCAATAACGACAAATCGACACGCAATTATGACGAGGCGTCTTTATTGCCGACAGGACGATATAATGTTGTCACTGCAAAGTATTCACGACACATTTAAGTGCTGTCTCCGCCACAAAGTGACAGGCGTTTTCACTGACTGACTTCGCCAACAGCAAATTGATATACTTGTTCCTTAATATTTCATTGTTTTCTTAATTTATGAAACATATTTTGATGACACATGAATGTCTTTAGTTCATACCTTGCAAGTTTACATGTGTATGCTTGGTTATCTCCCTCTTGCATCGATTTCGTAATATACACGCGATAAAAGATACATTTTTTATATATTTCTACTCATGTTTATACCTTTTATCATTCTTATCGTAACATTGTTAATGTATGATGGGAGGAGGCAATGAGTAGTTCTAATAACTTGTGTCTAAGCCCTTGTTCAATTTTTATTGGCAATCATATATGTTTAAAGTAAGATGATATTGATGCAAGTGTAATTCGTATATCTTTCGGAAGTTCGTCTCTGAAAGGGGTAAAAAATGAAAGTCGGTTCAGTTGACAGATATGCATTATGATATACACACACCTCTTCCAATAGCATGTTTGTCAACAATTGAATGACAAACCAATCTTGCGACACGTTAGCATGGGAATAAAACAAATAACGTAACGGACATTGTGATGGATTACAACTCCCACATCAGAACTGTTTTTCCTTAACGGTACATAAAACAGGCTTTCAAACGGAAGACCTAAGACTCTGGAAGTTTAACAATGTAGGACATAGTTCACAAACTACGAAAATTATAAATGTCTTTAGTTTATTGTTTGTTTCAACAAGTTTTCGTTATGAACAAAAACACTGGAGAAAATACTCCGCCTGTTTTAATGAAAGTCCTCATCGCGTCTACTACTACCTCACAATCTGCAGGGATATACATGTCTGTGATAATAGCGAATTGTATATGTATCCAGCGTTTAGTACGAAACCATGAATAATGGGTTCTGGAACAGCATACATTCCGCTGATCTAATTTACCTGCAATTTATTTCTCACAATACTGTGTGATGGAGCGTTGTACAGTAAACGTGGTACTGTTTTACAACGGTGAACATCTGAGTGACACACTAATTGAAAGTAAATTGAAATCTTCCCGAATTAAATGACTAGAGGAAACAATCTCAAGCGTTATTATGGCATTTATATCAAACCCATTTCAGGTTAAATGTACATAAATGTTCATTTCAATTTCCACCAATTTTAAGATGAGAGCACCTGTGTAGAAGGCCAGCTATGGTAATAGGTGTGCGAGGTAAAACTCTAACCATGAGCCCAGAGAGCTCTCTCTTCCATGAAGAGTCCGAAGGGTCAAACAGGTGCACGTTATCAGTCTCTGTAAACAACAATGGCGATCGTTACATCAAAACTGCTCTAAGATGACTAGAATTACAAGCAATTGGTTAAGTATGTTTCACACAAAAATATGTAAATGCAATAGGTCGAACAAATAAGCAGGGTGAGATGGATAGTGGGTGATATATTGTATAATTCTTTTATTTCGCGAGGCTAACATTTCGCAGTTGTCCCAATCAGAACGCATTTGCGAGGATATCGCAGTAAACAGGTAAACAATTTGTTTTACTTTTGCGTCTGTAAATATATATTCACGGAGATTATAATTCACGGTATCAATAGTCGATGGGTATTTAATTTTGCACCATCTTTGGTGACCGCGAATATAGTGAAGTTAAATCTCCGCCGAATATTATCAACTAAACAGTAGATGCTGGGGTAGGGTTTGGGGGATAACATAGGATAACATTAAATACCAGTCAGGTTTTGTTTTGACGGATTGGCCTGCCTTCTTATAGAAATGTTCTATTTTTTTCGTCGTTTTGATATTTGCTTTCAAAATATAATACAATAAAGATAATGTGTAATTCTCCCTATCACTACCGTTTTTATAAGGCCGTCGTGCATCAAGGTCAATTGGCATTATATCATTATTAAATCACCGTAAATCTAAAGCACTCAAAATCTGACAAGGAATATATTATTTATTTCCATCGAATTCAATTTCCAGCTTTGGACTTTTATTCAATTAAACTTTACTGGTGGTAAACCGGTGATGTCTATCGAGATATCTTCATGTCGCTTACTCCACCGATCGCAGGTTATTTCTTCTAATTACTGAAAAAGGTTTCGCGATTGACATGCAATTTTCGACCTGAAATACATATGAAAATATACGATATGATTGTCAATTGAATTTTATATAATTATGACAGCTCTAAGTAGGTGTATAAAAACGACATTTTTAAACGTTTAAGTTTATAATACACTCATCAATTTTCAATCTGACGTGATTTGCCTTCTAACGGATGTAGACTTGGTGTCACCTATTCTGACCTGAATCTTGACTGATTTGATTGATTTATCTATCTTAGCCATGGTTTATAAACAAAGGGGTCGGTCTGTGTAGGCCTCCAATAGACGAGATTATTTTAATAAATGATAAAAGGCAAACACTTTACCCCCAATGCTGCTATACAGGAGTTAAATTTTACCTAAAAGAATGATACCGAAGCAATGTATGATTGAATTAAATGATCAGTATAATTGCTTGTACAGACCATTGGTGGTCAGTTACATATTACCTTGATGATAAATAACATACCAAGCAGCATAATACAAGTTTTGATTAAAAGCAATAATCTAAGTTAAACAAAGGTCAAACCCACATATCCATCTTCTATTTAATTAATAGGTACGAAGCAAAAGTATAAATTGCATATCATCTGAAGCCAAAATGTTTACTGGAATATTGTAGAATCATTAACCAAAGCTAAGAATTCCTGAAGAGGTGTTTTCATCTTTTTTAATAAATTTTTTTCTACAGTTTTTGTTCTGTATAGAGGTTAGGGGTAAACTATATTTTTCCAGTTTTAAGTTGAAGGCTGTCTATTCACAGCCCTCTTTAACTGTTTATTGGGCGTTGATTTTCCCGTCATATCTCTGATGACAATAGCTCAGTTGTGTTCAGACATCATTTGCAATTTCTAAAAAAAACTACTTTTTTACTATACAATGTTGTTGTCTTATTTGATTGTTTCATTGAACCTATTGTTCTTAACCGCATCCTGAAAGTAGCTCTACCACAATAGCGTCCCCTTCTTATAATCAGTTTTAATAGGTGTCAGGTATTCTTCAACTAGAGAACATTTAATATTCATAATTGTGCTTAGATAATTTCATGCTTGCATATCAATAAGGGTAATGCATAATCAACGTCTGTTTATTGATATGACCGTGGGATAGATAATGGTTTACATTTGACACTAATGATTCCGACATATTGATATAAAGCATCATTATAAGAGTTATGACGTCTGGAAATAACCAAGTTGCACCGAAGATATTCATGTTCGTAATTAATGAATCTGTGATATCGTTTTTTGGTGATTTCGTTCTATTTCTGACTCTACAAATGTGTGCTTTATGTACTTATGATGCAGGACTTTCTGCTATTATTCATATTCCCTAGTTTCTTTCTTGTAACGAACCCCAGAAGGCATTTTATAATGGGCATAACCTTAATAGAATCTCTTCTCTTTGTCACTTTGGGAGTGAGTCAGACAAAAATCGGAACTAAAGAGGTAGGATTCTTAAATGTCTAGCCCGTAGCTTTGCTGAAAGTTGGAGTTTTAGATTATTTTACTCCGAGGGTTGAAATTTGTTTGTACAACTCCTAACGGAAGGGGAACTATTATAATGCAGAATATCTAAATCCGTTGGGTGTGGACACAGAAATTCCGACCTGTCAAAATGGTTGATATATACTTGTCGGATGTGGGAGAAAATATTACCCCTGAAGACATCATGTTTGTACCTGAAATCGAACCTTGCGGCATGGAAGGTCATGTCATATTGTTTACTTAGTCATCAAATTGTTTACTAAACTACCAACCATATTACTTACTTAACCACCTACCCTTTGTTTACTTTACCATCTACCAAAGTGTTTACTTAACCATTTATTGTATTGGTTATCAAACCATCTGAAATAGTGTTTACTTAACTACCTACCCCTACCATATTGTTTACTTAACTACCTACCCCTACCGTATTGTTTACTTAACTACCTACCCCTACCATATTGTTTACTTAGCATATAGTTAACTTTACCACCTTCCATAGTGTTTACTAAACTACCAACCATGTTGCGTACTTAACCACATACCCTTTGTTTACTTTACCATCTACACTATTGTTTACTTAACCATACACCATATTGTTTACTTAAACATCCACCATCTTGTTTACTTAACCATCAACCTTACTGTTTACTTAACCACCCACCATATTGTTTACTTAAACATCCACCATATTGTTTACTTAACCATCCACCATCTTGTTTACTTAACAATCCACCTTATTGTTTACTTAACCATCCACCATCTTGTTTACTTAACCATCAACCTTACTGTTTACTTAACAATCCACCATATTGTTTACTTAACCATTCACCATATTGTTTACTTAATCATTCACCATATTGTTTGCTTAAACATTCACCATATTGTTTACTTAACCATTCACCATATTGTTTACTTAACCATTCACCATATTGATTACTAAACCACCTTTCACATTGGCTACTTTACTACCGAATACATTGTTAGATAAACTACCCATCCTTCGCTATTGTCTACTAAACCGACTATCATATAGTTTACTAAACTACCCACCCTACACTATTGTCTACGGAACTAACTATCATATTGTTTTCTAAACTACCCATCCTACACTATTGTTTACGAAACTAACTATCATATTGTTTACTTAACTACTCACCCTTAACTATTGTGTACTTAACCAACTATCATATTGTTTACTTAACTACCTACCCTACACTATTGGTTACTAACCCAACTATCATATTGTTTACTTAACTACTCATCCTTAACTATTGTTTCCTTAACTAACTATCATATTGTTTACTTAACTACTCCCCCTTAACTATTGTGTACTTAACTAACTATCATATTGTTTACTAAACTACTTACCAGCATGGAATTCCGTCTATTTAGAAATGTAAGTCATTGAAACATGACAATTAACCCAGTGACATTCATTTTTTATCAATTATAAATCGTTTATATGATCATAGGCTGTACTCTGTAGTGCAACGCCGACCTCGAAACACAGATGTATAAGGCACACGTGCTCTTAATTAAACATAAGGTCATCAAGCCACTTAAAGTCACGGCTATCTTATCATCATTTATAGAGAAGAGGAGTCAGTTAAAAAGAAGAAAGGCCCTTTATTTCTGTTTAGATTCGACTATATAAAAATACGATAAGTCGTTTTAATTGTTATGTGTAAACACTGGCCTATGTTAGCTAGCCCCGTTGAGTACATACAGTTCATATTTCAGATCTATCACTAAACATGTATATAGTATATACACAGTGGGTTGATCGAGGCTTCACTAAAATCCTATAGAATCTGAACTCTTCAGCACAAAGGGGTTAAAAAGTACAAGTGTTCGTGCCATTAAGAGCACATTAATTTATATTTATGTCCAAATATTTCGCCATAAATTCTGTTCTCAGCTTCTGGTCTCGTAATTTGTCCGTTAATGAGTAACGCACGGGCTTATTATCACTTACTGTCCCTGGGGAGGCACACATCATGATGTGGGCGGGATGGCGAGATATCAAACGTCTGTGTCGATAACAAATCATATATAAACTCGTCGTATAAATGAATATTACTATTAAAGATTGCCTTTCTGAAATATAATATACCATTAGAAATGCATTTATCAAAGTCTTTACCCGGGACGTGATCGTCGAGATAGAACTTTTAAACTTTGTGGTCAATTGTAATGGATTCATACATCAAAACTGTCTAGTTTATGTAGTGGAAGCTGCCAGACACTCCTAGCACATCTCCATGTATTCATACACAGACCGGGCAAGTCTATTTCTTTATTGGCGGTGATGAAAGATGAACATACCCCCATTCAATCTGTTGACATAGATCACTCGGGTTAATTACACTCCATTAACTTATCTTTTGTTCAGTATTTTTTTCAAAACCACACAGGAAAGCAACAATCTCACATATCCATATTTCATCTTGGATTCGTAGAAATGTACTTTTGTCAGATCCATGTATAAACTATGTGATATAGTTTGGAGATGTTTGGGAAATAACGACATAAACCTTTTTAAAGTGCCATAACCAAAAATTGAATTTGAATTGAATTGAATTGCATTCATTCGAAAACAAAATTGTGGACAAATGTATGTTTACAAAATAAATGTGAAAATGAAACTAACAGAGATATTTGTAAGATATGTAGATTTTTAGACTTTTACCAATTGTGAAAATGCACTACAGCTGTCAGGTCATGTTGTTGGTTCAGTACGTTTTCGTTTTCCATTGTTAGACATACGTATGTCGACGTTTTATTACGTTCATTAATTAATGTCCGTTGTGGTCGTTGTGACTTCCTTGGTTCTCACTTTAGAATGTGACATTTATATTGCAAGTTCCGTTGGTAGAACAAAAAGACGCTTCCCCTTCCGAAACACTTTGATTTATTATCCTTGTACTTTTACGAAGTTCTCCGTTTAAATGTTTCCATCATATTAGTTTTGCTCTAGCTTCATCGATTAAGGTTTTGTTTACGCTTCAGTCTTTTCTTGTTGCTTTTGCTGATTGTCAGATATGCTTCGTTGTGTTGCTGATGAATAGCATTGTCGAGAAACACGATAATGTTTCAACTTGTATAACACTTCGTTACGTGATTGGATTCTGTGACAGATTACCTCGACGTATGTTTTGGTTTTATTTTAACCAGGCACGTTTTGTGGCTTGGTGCAACTCACCGTAGGGTTAGTTCAAAGTGCGGTTCTTTGGTATGAGACAGGTTCAAATCGTTAAATTTTGTCGTGCGAACGGTTCATATGGATATGAACCAACGTGTGACAGGCTCAACTCGTGCTCTTCCGTCGTGTCGCTTGTTCAAAGGGCTTAAGCCCTTCAAACATCTTATTCACAGATTAAAAGCTCTATCGCTGTATCAGCATGTTTGTCAAAAAGTCATTGCGTTTTAATGTGGGAGCTATTTTGTGCCTGATTCAAAATTGATTGGCTCGTTAGACGCCAATGATTCGAGGAATCTCAGTTATGCTATCCATGTAGCTTATCACTATCCAGTGGTAATCAAAATGACTTGTACGAGTTTGGACTTTTAGACCCCCGTACAAACCCTATCGCTCAGCTTAATTCCATTTACAATACGAAATCTTAATCTACCAATACAGATACCTGGACAATTAATTGTAATACATCGTTATCATATCAAACCAAGTAGATAAAGCATTGTAGAATTACACACTGATGGTTGTCATGTTGATTTTTGTAGTTTACTTACTGTCAAAATAGATTTCCTGTGAAGATATCATTGCTTTTAATGAAGTCGTCCAGATGCCACGACCACGTGTAACAACCAAGGATAACTCGCCGATGTGCCTCATTGAGACTACATGCGTTGGTTGAGCCGCTGAGCGTGCTGATGGGGAAAGGCCACCAGATGTGCACGTGCGGTAGATTGATCGTGATAGTAGACGAGGTGTTTATGGTTGTGGAGTGGGTAATGCTGAGGTACGATGTACTTAAAAACATATCAGTGTGTCCCCACGACGCTGTCTCTCTAGGCCTGTGGTACCTAGTTGTGTCTCTGGACCCATTCAACCCGGACTAGCCAACCACTCGTGTCTCTCTAGACCTGTTCAACCCTGGCTAAACCTCACAACGATGGACATCTCAAATCAAGACTAATAGTATGGTCGGGTGACGCAGTGGATAGCACACCCGCCTTGCACCAAAACTACATTGGTTCGATTCCTCGAAAGGACAAAAAATGATACTTGGTCACCTGATCGACCATGTGGGTTTTTCTCAGGGTATTTTAATTTTCATCCACCCCCTGCGCAATTTTGTTCGGGCAAGCCAGAGTGGATAATATAAGACAATTATACTAAGAATTTTCCTTCTTTGCTTGCTTCTGTATGATTGACCCTTTCGTTCGGATATTTATATCGTATATCGTGTAACAGTGTCCAGGAATGAGTGTTGTTGTATGATTGTACACTTAACATAAGACAATGTATTCAAGACAATTTTTTCGGTTTTAATCCCTGTACTCCCATAATGATCCTGTGCTTATGAGCGAATGCCTGATGGACAAAGATCTGTCTCCTGTGGTTCCGTTTGCCGTTCAGTATGGCATCATTCTCCGGATGCATTCTATTTAATTTGTATTTGGCTGCAAAAGAACTTTGAAGTACGTAAGACAAAATAAACAAATACACAAATACAATCGTACAACAATCTATTATGATTACATCACTGAATAAGATTGACCCAAGCCGTAGTACGTAGTTCAGTCGTTGGCCCATTTCCTCAGCCAAGCATCTGGCTACATACATATATGTACGGATGTATTACGTGAGGAATCCTAGCGACATCCAAACTACTGCCCTACTAATGTATAGTCCCTAGTTCCCTTGCCGATTCCTTATCGGGTGCAGGTGTTGGTGAAGTACCAATATCTCGACTGTATCGGTATATACCCATCTGGGTATTGATATTGAATGAGCTCTCCAAGCCTGTCGTTCAGCCCAAAACAAATAGGGTTGTGACAGAGTGCTAAGTTCACCACAGGTGTTAAAGCCAGCCGAGAGCTGAGCAGATTTGACAAACTGCTGGTTTAAACTATCGACAAGAGGTCTCTGTCATCTCGTTGAATAAGTACTTGGACACTTCTAAAGGAGTAGCAATATATCAAGGTCCCACGGACCTGTCACTACCCAGTAGGGGTATATCCTTTGTTACACATTTACAGGACTTAGGATGCAGGGTGGACACAGCGACAAAACATTTTCGTTAATTGTGGGTTCATAAAATCAGGATAGATAAGGTCTATCCCCTCATTGGAAGTCATACATAAGTATGCGTTATGTCATTTCATTTCTAAATGTTCACGTACGGCTGGTCTTTACCTACTCCAGATCATTGCTGTAGCTGTCATTCATTTTTTCGGGAATCAATATATACACGATACAATTCCCATAATTATTTCGAGAAAAAAAATATATTTCACATTAGTGAGCATGGGAAATCGACCTCGAAACCGTGTCTCAGGGCGATATATATAACCATACACAATAAACAACGGATTTGTTTATACTTTCGCTAAATCAAATCCTCGAGAAAAAAAGTTAAAAGAGGAAATAATTTGTTTTCGAAATATAAAAATAAACATTATTAAAATGCAAATTTGTTTAATTGAAGCGTTTCATTAGCTTTCCTTTCCTAAGTCGTAACATTCCAGCCTTACTAGCTTGTTTCACCAACTATGTAGCCAGGGTTTTCTACCAAAGAAGCCTTAATCTACGTGCAGGAATTGTTATATCATCACCATGGTGTTGTTTCCAGATATGATATACCAGTGTGAGTGATTTGATCACAGTCTTTAATATAGTTGATGATCTATATATTCTCGTGTTTGACGGGGACATGCCTCATGACGGCTGTAACATAAGGTTTAGGGAATGCTGTTCTTCTAGAATACCTGGTTTATACATTTTGATTGATGGTGTTATCATTATTCAATTAATTGTTTAAATGTATCCTTATTTATATTTTGCATTTCAGTTCTAATTTTGGCCTAATACGATGTATGTTAAGTGTAGATGCCTTGGTACATCTATCTTATTCTTGTGTAGACGCAGTGGTGGTATACACATTCATTTAAAGATGGTCATTGCAGAGATATTATATCCATTGACAAATAGGATAGCTTCAGGTCTTCCCTGTACTCACAAATCCGTTACTCCACTGTCCTGTTTCTGCACTGTATCCAGGTGTATCGTCTAAGATACATCCTAAACAACAGCAGTAATTATCTATATTTTAGTGACGATGATATTGCTATCAGACGACAGTAACGTTCGGTTGACCACGTCAGCAGTAGACGAGTTCGTGATATACCTGACATTATCGATGTAACACTACACTCACTCACGACTGATGAATATCTGTTTACAAATTAATTATGGGACAAATATGGAGAAAATTAAACAATTATGAGAGTTACAGGTCTGATTGCATCAAGTTTTACCTCTAACAAAACAATAGTGCATTGTTACTCAAGGACCCTTTTAATGTTCATTGGAGGGGCGTGTCCTATAATGTTACAGAGAGGGCGTGTCTCGCGATGCATATCTTTACCTTATGTGACGGTCCCGAGCTATACTACACCACATCACTCCATACGCAAAGGGAACCACCAGTTGTATGTCACCACAGCGTGTACATTTACGATGAATTTCTTTGAATATGTCGATGTACAATTTTGAGGAGAATTATAAAAAACGTTTTCACATGTAATTTAATTCTATGGAATATATAAGCCCTGTAGCGGTTTTTTTTACAGGGATTCAAATTAAACCTGCCGTAAATATTAGATTTCGTCCGTGAGAACATTTATTTGAAAAGAATAACCACTTTATTAGGAAGCCGATCTTATTTCAAATAACACAAGAGGAAATTCGGATTTATTTTTTTGTATGCAGGCGCCACGAAACTATCTGATAATGCACACAAACTCAAAAAATACAAAGAAATATTTTTATTGATTTGCGTTCCAATATTTATCGTTTGTGGTTGGCTCGTGCCGTGAATAGTACATAGTGTACGTATACTGTACCAGGCAGTTCATACACCAAAGTGTTTTTACAGAAAGGGGAAAAGTAAAGCATTTCTTCACATGCACTTTTCCTTTAGTTTGTTGTCGGGCCAGAGTTGTTTATGGTGGATGAACTTGTAAACACACCGCCTGCAATTATGTAACGAGCATAGCATGCGTTTATTTTGATCTTCGTTAAAAGAGGGGTAGTACTACATAGGTTCACACAGCCTGCTGTACTAGTGTGTATAGAGGACTGCAGCTTACCGAGTTATTAATAGTCAGTCATATGTTGTATCATAGGTCTATACCACGGATCCTCCTGACCGTTAGGTAAACCTCTGAAGAACAAGCTTCAATTATATAATTATACAATTCAAAATTGCGTTACCTGAAAGAAGCCAAAATATCAAGGAGTTTTCATTTTGACCTATAATAACAACTCACTCTGATTGTAAGTAAATGGTCTCTAGGCAGAGCGAGAGCATTTAAAGAAACACACCTCATACGTGGAGTTTAACTGTAACATGTGATAGCGCAGGGCTTTAATGTCGAGGGGTCCTTGTCCAGATACGTTCTTCGACAGGTAGTACAATTGTATGATTAAGTTTTTCGTCTGAATCATTTGCTATGAGAACATCAAATGAACCAAGTCGATATGTGCTACCCCTGTAAATTGTAACATTTTTCTTTTTTTTTAACTGTTCACTTAGACTGTCTCTACCGGCAAATCCATCTTTGAATGTTATTTCAGGCAGTGGCAAGGCTCATCAAAATAAAAACAAAAACATCAGAGGAATACGTCCATCCGAAATTCATAAAAGACTATTCTAGTTCAACCAGCTGAAATGTTCAGAACGCTGTGGAAGCACTTCATGCCATACGTATTGACCAAAAGTGTCCGTTTTTGGTGTTCACACAAGTTAAGAAACTGGAATTGCATGTATCACCTTATCAACAGCTCCACTCAGTTAGTATTGAGGATTCATTTGGCAGTCAAGAAACTCTTAGGAGAGCGAGATCACTTAAAGAAATACTTTTCATACATTTGATGGCACAGAACTGTCGAGGGGTCTGTCTGTTTAGATGTGTTCTTCGTCTTCACCTCGATGAATCTTCCTTCATATTTGCTCATATCATATCTTTTATCTGGGGCATTGGAAAAGCATTATTCCTCTTCCAATAAGAAAAAGCATTGCCATAAATCAGGGCGTCACAATGGAGGAAGCATGAACAAAGCATTGTTACATGACGTCATGCTAGAGTCTGACCAATGAAATCATGTCCCGATTGTCTACCACATATTGGTAAAATGAAATGTTTCAGGAGTGAACAACACATGAATTAGAAGTCGAGGGAGAAAGCTATGTTACCAATACAGTGAGGACAAGTCTAGGATTATATCTCTTTAAGATAAATAAGTGTCGATTGGTGCGTAATGCACGCGCGACGGGGCTTCCATCATCATGGTAATGGAACATACAAAGCTAAACTTTGTATAATTGGAAACGTCAGATTTTCTTGACGCCGGCTGGAATGATTAGACATTAAATGTCTGTGGTCATCCTTAGTTTCATGTCACGAGATTTAATCATAGTGTACTGTTTTTACTAACCAACATCAGTTTATGTGTTTTAGAAGGTTAGACATTCACTCTAAATACTGTCCATGGGTATCACATTACAGAGCACGTGGTTTTGTTAAGCAATTGTGTCTACTGTCTATGTTTATGAGACGCTTGATAGCTTCTATGTAGATCTCTCTACCTTTGATATCATCATTGGATCCAAGCTTTCAGAAGATTATACACAAGTTTCTCACACACAATTTAACTTCATTCATACACTTCAAACGCGCTCTTTATTAAAAGATGAAATCGTTCGAAAGTCTTACTAAAACTATTTTTTTTAATTCTTACGAGATAAGATGAGATTTTAATCTCACCTTTCGGTATTGCACACAGATGTTCATACCTATTCTACTCCAGAGATGCAAATCTAACGCATCCGCATTTCTTTTAAATGTTTAAAATTGATACGGTTATAATTTATCGAATGTAAATATTTAAAAAGATGGGATATTGTGACGGATGGTGGCCGATTGTTCTCTTGTTATAATTGAGGATTTATGATCACGCGTCAAACCATCTTCAACTCACAGGTGCGAGTTTGTAAACGTGAGAAAGCAACAAAACAAAGTTGCTGCCTCCTCGTGCAGGTGTCGCCAATTAGAGATAAGGTCCAATAAGGGATTCATATAGATTCCTATGGAAGCCGTGGCTTAGAACGGAATCATACCTAACAGGTGGGCTACTAATTATCAAGGGAGGGTTCAGGTTTTACTCGTTTTAAACTCTTTCAATCTTTATTTTCAAATGTGTATCCTGATTAAGTTTACAAAACTTTGTAATTGTACCTTATCAATGTATATGTGAAGCACGCACCTGCATTATATTGACAGAATTCTTCAGTGATAAAAATGTACTTTTCCGAGTGAGGGAAAAGAAAGGTAAAACTAGAATATTCTGGTGTGAAATAACGTGAAGTGAAGTCTAGAATGCAGTTTAAATGTCGTATACTGAGCCCGTTATTTGATAAATAAAACAGAGTTAATCATGTGGAATAAAAGGCAGATAAATATTTATTGACAAATATGAACGATTACATGGATGAAGCATTGAAGCATTATCCCACTATTATCGACGTTGGATAATGGCTGAGATGCGTGTGAATAGATTCGGATCAGCCCTACCTCACCCTGTACATGCCAGTCGTTATATAATAAACACAGGTAGTGTTAGAGACGGATCTGATTGATCAGTCCTATATATAGGTATGGAATGGTGAAACCTGTATCCGTACGTAATCAAAATCTACTTTGTTTAATTTGTCTGTATTATCAAATGTAAGATTTTTAAAAACAAAACCTGTGATAACACTGGGATCTATATACTGTATATAAATATTTGAATAAAAGTTTCCTACATATATGAATTCCGTGGCTTCCTTGTAATGTAATAATGTCGATGTTTTATTGTTTCAATGACAAGTTCTATTCTTATTTCTATAAAATTAGGGACCTTTTAATGCATATTTCAAGCAAATTACAACAAACACTTTTAATAGTTCTTTCGCTGATTGACTATTCACGATATAAGACAAGAACAAGACACAATATGACGTCACCAAGCGTCAGGTTATTTAACACTGTGAGCTTACCAAAACGATAAGCCATGTACAGAGAGTGGTAACACTTATAACGGTTACGGGCGAATCACTAACAAGTGTTAGGATATAACATGGATATAATTGTTTTCCCAAATCTCTTAATTGTGTGGATGTTCGGGTTTATGGGATCAGATACTGTACAAACTATACCAAATATGTCGTTAACATGTTCTGCAATCAGATGATTTTCTGATGATGGGGTTTCTTTAGGGTGAACTTTTATCTTACTGATGTTTCCGCTTGATGGTTATTAATTCTGAATTTAACATAAATAATTATTTTTTAAGATTATTGTTTAACTTTTGGGTATGGAAATCACTATTTGACTATTAAGTGTGTTGTTCTTGTCTGTGATTAAGATTTCTATTTAAACTTTCGATGTTCTTGTCTGAAATTATGTCGTACGTTATGATCATAGATACGGTATAGTGGTGTTATGTTTATATACATTTAAGGCATTGTTTATCCTAATATCATGTGTTACAAACATAGTGACGTGGAATCTTATAACCATAGATGTTTTATGCATATCTTCATGTAAGTCATTATTTTGATGCTTCAAATTTATCAAAACTATTTAATACAAGCATAGTTACGGTAAATTAGAGTTGTGTATGGTATGTTACAAGCATAGCTACGGTAACTTGTTGTAATGCTGGAGGTATTTCGTCACGTAATATAAAACAAGCCCTTGTTCCCTCATGTTAGTAACTCTAAACAGAGGTAGTTCACTGTTACAGACCCAGATTGTAATGACAGTAGGAAAAATGTGCAAAAGTATTTTATCTTCTGATTAAGATCGTGGGTTCGGGCCCTTTTCTGTAATAACATACGTCGGGAGTAAACCATGCTCTACTCCATTGCAAACCTCGAGGTCTCGAAACCGTTTCATCACTTTAAAACAGTCATTGATCTCTGTAGTATGTGGGAATTTAAGACGGCTAACAATCTGTAATACTGCAACTGGTTTGGATATTTTTTGCATTTAAAAAACACAACTTTTTGTATAAAGATGTAACTTAATATACACATCGATTTGTACCCGCATTTATGCACTATATATATTAATATAATTGTGTACTTTAAACGTAATGAAATGTTTACCATCACAAACAGCAGTGGACCTACATTTAGTACGCGTGGTATATCTTGATTATGACTAATAAGGAGAAAGTCCGTGGTCTACAGAAGGATGTCTGTCGCTCTCTGGTGTAATTTTCAAAGTTTACGCATTCCTTTGCCCTGATTCCCATAGGTACGCCTACAACACAATGCCACCTGACTAATGCTATTGGATGAATGCTATAAAATGTCGATTGAAATAAAACAAAACTGTATTAAATATCTTTTGCAAATGTGCATGGTCAGTTAACCTGAATATAACACAGTTGTTCTATAAATGATATTTAGAAGATATTTAGGGATTTTACTATATGACTTTTAGAGCAATTATTCTGCTATTTATTTCAATACTGGATGTTATTTTAAATTAGTTTGCTGTTTCATAGCCTACGAATTCTTTTAAATTTTTTGTTGGTATATTGTATATCGATATAGATATTAATTTGGTTAATCAATTTCTTTAATTTGAGACATATGTACATACATGTTTAATAGAAAGTTTGAAACAACTCTTCAATCTTAATGAGGTGTATTTAAGTAAGTATCTATTTTGAATGATACATGTGAAAATTCACGACTAAGGTATACTTAATCTTGATGCCTGATCGTCAAATAATTGGCGCGTTGTTCAAACTTTATTAATGAAATCAGAATGTGAAATAGCACACAAGATAGTAAACATCATATGTTTCTGATTATTTTTATGTTTATGTCCGTGATTTGGTCAAAATGTGTAATAAAAAAATAACTCTACTTACATGCCACATGATCAAAATATGTTTCCAAATTAATTTTCATTAATGTTTCCTTCCTAATGATCCTAAATGAATGTTGTAAACATAACAGTTCCCCGATCGTACTTCAGTTATACAGTTGATGAAACATTTAACAGGGCCTAAGATAGTAAAGCTAGCTGAAACTAACTGGAAATATAAACTAAGTAAGCACCTACTTAAATATTTAATTTGGTGATGCAGAAAACCAAATCATGTAAATATATAAAGCACCAATTTGCAAGTTCGCCCATGTAAGATTCATCAGTATGTTTTTAAGATTAAAAGAATATAAATCCACGTCAAAGTGTTCCGAAGCCTATGGAGAAATACAGTAAAGGAAAGTACCTATATAACCCCTTATAATGTTAAAAATGTACAGCTTTCCTCTGCAGTGGATACTTATCTTTAACTACAAAAGTATGGCCAACCCTTGGATCTGATCATCCACCACCAGCGTCAACCACCTTGTGACGTCAAATAAACTTTAATTTTAATCGCAATGTTGTTTTCCAAATGAGGTCTAGTTGTATGCAAGTGTTTTCTAAAAGAAAGTATAACTTTAACGACAACTGACCTTACCATGATGTCGAGGTATGAACACCGATGATGTAATTTCCATCATGTTCATGATTCGCTCACACCATCAATACCCTTGGTATTTGGTCATTTGTCTGATGAAGGTGACAGAGTACATTCCGTACTAGTCATCGAAACGTCACATATAGATACTTACTGGTTGTGCTACATGAATCTTTTCACTTGGTATTGGTTATGTACTTGATTCCTTATTTTACTCTGTTAACTGTTTTCTATGATATAAGAAATTCTAAGATATTCTAGTTTGTCATTTGATGAAATATTCCTCTGTGTCCGTTTGGTCCAATTTCTGGTTTTTTCTGTAATAACGAGAGCCCTTTTTTGATAAACAATCCTAAGGTAATGATAAAGGTCATAAATAACATAGTATATATGTGTATGTACTTTCCCCTGGGCACCACAGACTGGGTATAACCGTACTAGCTACACGAAGTTACTCCTGCTTTTGAAAATGTACAAGCAGTCATAATATATCCTAGAGTTGGTGTGACCCTACCAGTAAACTAGATATCTATTTGCTGGAATTGGCTTTGAACGTCGTTAGTGGATGGCCAATGTGTGACATATTGACTTTGTATGGCCTGTATCTTTTGGGGAGATAAAGCCAAATCTACCAAATATATATGTTTTGAATATTTCCATAATATATATGGAAAAAGTGTAGCTATACCTTATGTAAATATATCGTTTTTCAAAACTTGTTTATTACTAGTCCTTAATTATAAGGGTAACTATCTTTACACATCACTATTATATAATCTGCTTTGGAGGCGTTACTTCCCCTTTGTGTATCCTTAATGTCAATGTCTTTAATATATGTAAACAATGTGTTCACCACCGGATGTTGCTGTAAGGAGGGGACTTATATAGGCAATGCCTGATGTCCAATCCTGTTGACTTCTTTTGTCAATAAAATATGTTGAAATTGAAATTAAACAATGCTAAGTTGTCCTTGTACTAACGATTTTATTTTGCCCCTATACTAACGATTTTTTATTTGTCCTTCGATTATTTAAAATTTTCATTTCGTCTTTTGTATTGCTATTTTTCTCTTCCATAATGATTCCTAATTTGTCTATGAAAACACAACTTCTACTTTCGTTCTTACGTTAGCAATTTCCAGTTAGTTAATGAGAAAATGAATGCTACATTGTCTTTGTGATTTTTACGTTTTCTTATAGTGATAAGGAGTTTTACTGAAATAGTTCTTCTTGTCCTTAGAAGAGTACCCTTGATATATATAAATAGAATATGTGGTTGTGTGATAATGATTTGTCATACCTATGTTTCAGGTACTGTTCCGGTCTTTACGGAACACGGAATGTAGTATAGAGTGTGTCGGAAAGGGACGGCGACCGGTGTGTGGTTCTGATGGAGTGACGTATGCCTCACGATGTGACCTTAAGCGCGCCAAACAATGTGAAAACAGACGGGTCAAGGTCAAAAGTAAAGGGGTATGTTCAGGTATGTCATTATTATCTGATCTCGTCAAAGATCGCATTCATCTCAATTTTCAAAATGTTTTTTTATGTGATGATGCATCATCAATTGATAACGTTTTTGTTTTGTTATTTGTTTATTTGTATGCAATGATACACGGTAAGTCGACTTGATTCCAATACACAATGTCCTTCACGTTGTCAATGTCATATTACGACCATGACAGCCAACACATTTGTGTGACGCCAATCAGCATTTGTCTTGTAGTTCTTCTCGTATTCAGTTAATTTCTGTTCCTACTACATGGACAAATCCTTGTTAGACTGAAGAAAAAGAAACTGAAGACGAATACATGTATACGCATTTCATACCTTTGATACGCAAAATATCCTTTTACGTGCTATTTTCACCTGTCTGGTTTACATAACGTAATACTGGTCAAATTTTAGTTAGGTCTTCTTTTAAATAAGCCTTATTGGCAATACAACGACTTAACCTCTGACAGTAATATAACAGAAACATTTCACAACACTTCTCGTTACCTCTACCAACAAAGCTACAATTTCCATACTATAAAGACCTATTAGCGCTGCTTAATCCGCTATACCTATACTAACAAGATAAAAGTATCATTCGGATTTATGCGCATACCTATTCACTCCCACATCAGCCAGTAGGTGACGTCACACCTGTCCTGGACCAGATAACGTATTGATCGGCGTGGGTGTTGACATATTAATTATGTGGCATCAAAGTGATTGTCATTTAGCCCCAGTGATCCCCCACGTTCTGTCTATTTGTGTAAGCTTTAGTAGTTGTCTATCAAGAGATCTGAAGCTTAGAGCATAGTAAGAAATGTTAATGCTAGCGATACGACCTCTCGGGGTGTCACTTGAATCCCCCACATCCTTTTTATCATTATAACTCAACAAGTTAACGTCCATTGTGATCTAAATCAATTATTCCAATACCGTAAGCTGAGCGAGCACTTACGCTCATTTAATAATAAGGTGGGTGTTTTGTTGGAAATATTTAAGATTTACGCATATATGTTTTTGTCTTTAGATATTTAATTTTAAACAATACATCGGCATTTTAGGTTGTCATGGTCATTTAGTTTTAAGATATATAACATAAATGTGTTTCTGTTATAAAGCTGACAGCGCTTTCGTTATCTAGACACTCCAAGCCGAGAGTTCGTCCAAATACCGTGTAAATTGCTTGTCGGCATCAACTTACCACATACAAAAAAATCATAGGCGTAACTGTGGAAATAGCATATTAACTCTCCAGGTTAATTGGTATCACGATTGAATTAGCTTATTTTTTTCTAAGCCTGAACATAGAGAACAACTTTTATAGATACATGTTCGAAGGGACGTATTACTTTCAGGAAAACAGTATTAAAATCAACTTTTCCAATAAATGTCTTCGTCACGAAGTTTCGGAATACGTAATTGTTTAATTATGGTATATTCGTCATCTATTTTAAGAAAACAAATTATATTTATTTTAATTTTGGCTTTTCTTTGATTTTTGCATGGTGAAGGTAGCCATGGCATATTTTATTTACATAAACTGAATGAAATATCAATCCTAATTGTCTCCTATTACAAATGTACTTGTCACATCAAAGGTTACACGTTTCTTGAATAAACTCTGTTTTGAAGACTATTTAAAGCTGATATCGTTTTTTGAATTAGAATTGAAACATTATATATATATAAGATTAGTATATTTATAGTGTATATTATATATATGAGTTGAGAGGCACTTGCTCGGAAACGTCAAAGGAACAAAATAGGAAAAGGTGACGCTGATGCTCCCATTGGACAATTAACATCACTGCAGCTCAATTTATGATTAAATAACAAAATATTAGATAACGTCAATGGAGTGTTTCAAATGTATATTTATTTCTAAATGTTTAATCTTAGGATAAAATTATATCTGTTTTTTCTATTGTTTATTATAACTTTAATGTTTTTATTTTCGACAAATTTCGATTAATTTGAGGCAGAATATGATTTGAAAAACGATCTAAATCAATGAAAAGAATGTTAGTAATCAGTATGAGTTTTTCAGAATGTATCATGTGAGCTTTGATTGGTTTAGTAATGCAGAGTAGTTTTGAATCTAAAATTATCATCTTATTGTCAAGAGATTCATTCCTAACACAAATGAATATACATGAACTTGGTTTATTTGATTGATATACATGTACAATAAAACTGTAAACCAATACGACTTACGTATGTACGTAAGCATTGAGGAGACGTGTTTTCTAATGATACATGATAATCACAGTTTAATTTAATAACCCTCAAACACAACATTATAACTCTACTTCATTTGATTTACGGCTTATCACTGATAAAAGAATTATATTTGTCTTTGTAATATAGACTATTTGTAACATCGAAATATCGTTCTTTTTGGATAAGAAATTCTGAGACTTATATTTGACATCAAGAATAAAGTAAATGCCGTTTAAAAGAGTGGTGTTGCTTTTGTGGGGAGAATGTGGGGTGTTTGTTTGTGAGAAGAGTAGGGTTGTTCGTTTGTAAGGACAGTGGCATTTTTCGTTAAACAGGAGAATGACGTTGTTCGTTTTCAGAGAGAGTGGCGTTGTTCGTTTGCAAGGAGAACGGCGTTGTTCGTTTTCAAGGAGAATGATGGTGTTCGTTTGTTGGGAGAAGCGGTGTTCGTTTGTGGGGAGAATGACGGTGTTCGTTTGTGGGGAGAATGACGGTGTTCAATGAGATGGGTGTGGTGGTGTTGGTTTGTGGGGGAAGCGGTGTTCGTTTGTGAAGAGAGTTGTGGTATGTGGGGAGAGAGGGTAATTTTATTTCTATTCTCTGGACCTTATATTGTTTTTCGTATTTACTTCAGATAATCTATTTTTTTTAATATCTAATAAATTTCATTTTAGTTTTCAATCACTTACATATATTTGCCATTGATAGCTGTTAGCCAAACATATGTTTGATGATGATGGAAATCATTAGCATTATTTTTGTTTGTTGCGAAAATTGAATATTTTTATTAAATGTATAACATGGTGTGGCTTATTTATGAATTATGTAACAGCAACTAGTATTTGGTCCATTAAAATGTCAAGAGACATAGATATGATATCATTCCTAACTTCATAGGAATTTAGGGACGAAATAAATCGTTAAAACAATGTACTTTATAAGGCGTAGCAGTGAGAAATTTAAAATCGAAACGTCAATGACAGCTACACACGCTGCCAGTTCCCCTGTACTTTTCTGAAAAATTCTTTGAATATTAATACATTCAGATATTTTATCCTTTAGATGCCATAAACGTCATTATGTTATCAAGGAAAATTGCATGACGGGTCTAGCAGTCATGACAGACTGTCGGATTATATGCGTGTTTCACTGCATTTGTTTAGAAGCAACAGATTAACATTTGCAGAAATATCAATCAAAACTTTTAAAATGTAATTTAACCGACATTTATTGTCTCGTGATTGTTAGATTGATTTTGTCTAGACCTTCAATTAATGTCACTACTTATAGAATGCATTAAACAGGAAATACGGTAGCAACTATTTGCCTTTATTATATTAAATTGTTGTCTACTGTCTATATTGTATAGGGTTTATACACATTAGTATTTATATATATATTTAGAAACTCTTTAGACAAAATGGTCGTATACATGCTGTACAGTAACACGTTGACTTTGTTTGGCTTTGGGCAGCGACAAACGAGTATTGTCTAAATACCTGCGTCCTGTGTATTTATATTGATTAGTCCTTGGCTCATATACATATTCTAAGTTATTCATATCTTACAAACACTTTGGTGAGAATCTAGCATTTGGTGGGATTTTACAGATTCTATATTTTCACGCATAAGAATTAAATGATAAAAACTCTTGCCTCTCGTTTTGAACATCCCTGTTTCAAGCACCACTATTTACATTTGTTTTGGATGACCATCTATTGTAATGATTGTAGCGTTTTTGGATTTAATACATTGTGAATGGTTTCCAGCATACTTGTCATGGGGTGTACATTCATTTACACTTAGAGGTTTCCTACCGATAAACATGCATGTTGAATTAATTCATCCTAATGCTTGAGGAAAAGGAGAATGCCAATATTATATTAGTGTCTTTATCTGCATCATATATAATATGAACTAAAAGTCATTTTTAAATTGTTTGTATAACATTTTCGACCTTGCAACTGTACACATATATAAACGTGCGATTAATAACATCATGTGTTCACTAATATGAAGTGTATTTGTAGATTTTAATCTTTAGCAATTTTGATGGAAAGGATATTCATTTTTTATCACACCTCTTTTTAATATTTCACCAGATTTATTCATGAGAGTAATGTTTCGTTTACGTTGAGTTAGCTATATGTCAAACCCGACATTATGATATATGTACGTCTGTAGTTTTTCTGATATTTAAAAAATTAAAGATTCGAAACATTACATTAATTTTGTCAAAAGTGATTGATTGCATGTCATTTTCTCTTATTTTTGAAATGTATATCATTATTTCGTATCACTCGTATCATGCTGTTTTTTTGTTGTTGTTGGGGTTTTTTACTTATAAAATGAATACCCGTTACAGTGAGATATTCCTGAAACTGAATTAATTTCCAGTGTTTTTCATGATGTTGTTCATGAATCACGGATACACTGAAACATAAATAAGACAAAATGATCCCTAAAACTTATGCATAACCACTGTACGTTTAGAGGGAAACCAACTAACCATGGTAAATTATCCTAATACTAAACAGGGTTCTGTATTATACTTAATAAAGTATGAATTATTATATACATTACGTTATTAAATCTGATCATTAAATGAGTAGGACACTAGTTTTAATGATTCATGTCAATATATAGATGACTTTTACATTATTTTGCGTTTATCGCAATAAACATTAATTTTGATGTGTCCTCAATTTCCTAATAATTAATCCATAATGTAAATGTACGATCGGCGATGTGAACTAAAATAAGCATTTTTTCTTGGAAATACATTTAGCTAAATTATTGTGAGTAACACATACATTACGCAAATATCTATTTTTGTACTTTCCGATACATTGTTTTTTAAGATAACTTGATGTTGTGATGTGTCCTTAGTATTTCTGTAAGGTTTCCGATAGATTTCTTAACTTTTCATTTACATTCTGATATTATACATCAGATAATTATATAATGCATAATAAATTCATTTTTTGGATTAACTATCGATCACTATCATTTTGCACACTTTTGTTACACATTTTAATGGCGTATCAAAAGAATTTTTAAATTTTAATATATAATCAACATTTTTCTGCCATACAGTGACAGCATGACGTGATGAACATTGGGTTAGTCAAGTCTGGTTAAAAATATTGTCAAAGACAATTCTAATCGCGCCTGGCATGAGTAATCCTTGTTTACACTCAGTTCGTATGTTAGTCCTAAGTATTGATTTATGACCAAATTAACATTTATCAAATATCCTCCAACATTTTGCAAAATATCATAAATTGTAAAGAAAACTATTCTTAAGTGCTTCAAATACTCAATATATCCCAACTATTACTTCAGATGTGTCTTATATATAAAGTGATATTTTAATTGAAATCATGGGATTGTATGAATAAAACAATTTGATCTTAATTTAATTTTGCACCTGCAAAATAATAATATGCAATTGCATTAAGTTTGATTTATCATCTGAGGTGAAATGTGAAAATATCTATAAATTATTAGTTTTTAAGGTAATTAATTCTTTATTAACATTAAAGGAGATAAGACAGATGACAAGAAGACCTGCCGTCGACTAGTGCTTGAATTCCTCATTGATACTCATAAACGGCACGAGTATGGTCGATCTGCATGTAGAAACTGACAAATACATGTGACATAGTAAAAACCAATATCAATCATGTGAACTCCTTTTCTCTTAGTGTGATCATATATGGATGGTGTAGAGTGCAGAAGGACATGGGTAACCTAATAGTGATACTGATACAGTGTAGATGAATATGTTTACCATGTTTTGAATATTTAGCCGTAAACTATACAAAATCTGACGGAAACTGCAGGACAAATCGGAAGCGATCCAATGATTTATCCTTCTACTTAGTTATTCAAGTGTGTTAAGTGCGATGTTCAATTTTAAACAAGAGGCGAGTTCAAAATAAATAGAAACCAATTGATATAATTAGTTAAATATGAAACAGATATATTTATGAATGTACACTCATATTTCAATTTCATTATTGTATTTCCATCTCAAAGGAATAATTTGATTAATAAATTTGGTTTGTAAATTATTATCTTAACAAACTTTGCTTTGCATTTCCGTTAACGTTAAATATTGATATTATATAATGTGGTATGGTTTAAGAGCGAGAGTAAACGTCACAGATGTTAAATAAAACCAAATCGGATTAAATAACAACACTAACTCAAGAAAAGACTACATTACGGCACAAATCTTACATTTTGAAAGATGATTTATCAGGGAATATTGAAATACATTGTATATTAAACAGAGACGAATGGACAAAACATAAGTATTCTCTTCCATTCAGCCCTACGGCTGTTCTGGTTAAATATGCACGCGGCTTTGGCTTGTCATGCATTTTATAGGGTGACCTCTACAGGTACAGAGGTGACAGGTCATGCACGAGCAGTGGTTATTTGACCTTTAAAGACCAGTGTATCGCACCTAGTAGATTGACAGGTGCCTATTTAACTCTCCAGCCTCTGGGCCTCTTTACAGAGAATCCCTCACATCCACGAGGGGGGAATTTCCCGGTGGTAAACTTCAAGAACGGTACCATTGCTGTATGGCCAATCTGAGGAGAATTGATCTTAACATCATTGTTACAAGGTTTCTCTATTAAAACCAATAGGATTTTACTTGTTTACGTTGCTTTACCTACCTACCCTATCTTAACGGTATTCTAATGTTAGCGATTCCCGCACTTTAAATGGTCCGCTTAATTGAAGTTTCTGTGTATAGTTTTCTATAACGTATATTGTGAGCACGCTTAGTCCTCAATGCGTTAATTTGTAGAAATTCTATATGACGCTAAAATATGAGTCAGTTTAAATTGTACTTTCACAGTATCCAAACTTGACTATTATTCATATTACATCATTATGAAAACAAGTTGTTGTTATACACACAAATCTGGTATTTGACATTGATCTGTTTCCGTCATATTTTACAAATAGTTCAACTTTTTAGCACAACTTTCTCATTTGTCAACTTTGTTTGTGGAAGGCTTGCTATAATGGTATTTTATTTTGTTTGTTGCAATTTAAATTTTGCAGAAATACATTCTCGCTTTCCCAATGTTTTGTCTTGGAATAGGTGCATCCCATAATCTGTGTATGTTTCCTGCACTCCCTTTCGACAAGTACAGGGTCGATACACACATCAGCGTCTCTCATTGTTAACACTGCACTCGGAGAACATTTCAATTATCTTCCTTAACTAGATCATTAGAATTAATATGTAACCATTTCATTCGGTTTGATCAATTGCACTGAAATAATTTAAAAATGAAACTCTGCTCCTTAATGAGAAGCATATATCACATTACACTAATTGTTATTTTGCATGAAGTGATTTATATTCATTTAATAATCATATGCCACTTGTTTATGTTTTTTTATAAAGAATCGATGAGACGAAAGCTCATTTTAAAATGTTAAATATATTTAACGACCAGACTCCTCGTTTATCTCATAAAACTATATTTTTGATACACTTTAATTAGTATTAATTATCGCTTATCAATCAGTGTATTCATCACAAGTGTTACCTGTACAACATGCTATGAATTAAACCGCACTGCAGTACGCAATCAAACATCAAGGTGTCAAAAGACAGCCATTTTGAACACCTGGGCGTACATTGTATTTCAAACGCACAGGGAGATCTTGCTACTTAGAAGTCTTCACATATATGTCATGAGATTTTAACATCAAATTTATATCACCGTTTCAATTTAACTGGCCTTATTCAAACTCTCATTGCGATTAAAAACGTCGTAGAGGATTTGTGTTGACTTATCCTGAAGCTGTGCTCGGTAAAGGTCAGAGCCAGGTAGCTTTTAACAGACAGATTAGAGCCTTTCCGTAGAGCCTACTGTACTCATTCCTATGTTACAATTCTGTTTGAATCAACGTTTTCTCACGAATTTTCTCCATATTCTAATATTGGGTGTGGGATGAAATCCATTAAATGTTTGCGTTCTTTTTTAGTTTATTTGTCCATATATTTCTTTACCGTAGAATGACTTGCTAAGTAGACGAAGGGAGCACTAAGGCATAGCAGAATATTTACCCTACCTTGGGTTGTGTGGCTGCGCATAGTAATGTGCTTCACGTGCACACTGGTAATGGAGCGTCAGATGTGTCACGTTACCTTGTACTACCTAGAAATAGGTATAAGTGGCACTCTGGGTAGTCATTCCTCAGGGTTTATACACCGGCATAGTCGCATAAGATGACAAGTCTTTAAGCTTGGTACATTACAATGTTCAAGACTGAAAGGATATTTTGGAATTAAGTCGTATATCTGGATACGCATATTAATTATTTTCTCTCTGGAAAGCCTTGCGATTCCTGGACATTTTTATCACATCTCCTGACTGCTTCTTCACTGCTTTGTCTTTTATTCCATTCCACCGATTGGACACAATGATACACAGACAGTAGCATTATTTTTTCAAGCTTTTTGTTGTTCCAGAAACCATGTGGAAGTTTTCAGCAGTGTTTCCTCTCCAAAAATTACCTTTATCAGATAGATGAGAATAGTAATGCTGTATTCTTGTAAACCTTCACATCAAAAGTGTTAGCTTTGGTCAGTAAAGCCATTCCTTCTCCTGCAATCTTTTGAGGATTTCTTTTGCACGATTCATCTCCAGGAAGAATCAAGTGGTGTATGCTTTGATTCACTATCACATGAATCGTAAAGCAATGCATTTATTTTTGGACATTGGAAGTTATACAAATTATCTTATCTTACGCCACCAAAGGAATGTGGGATGTCAGTATTGAATGAGTGAGGATGAGCTGACTAATGACGTCATGACAGTAACACAGCTACCCGATCACCCCACGTGTATATCAATGTTTAACTCGATGCAGTGCAGTGGATCATTTTTACTTACTTTCTTGATACTTCATGGATTGTTGACACTTCAAACAGGTAGACATCAGTGTAACTGAACAATATAAGTTAATTTACTTAGCATAAACGTAAATAATATAGGATTATTTTATATATTTATATTCTAGTGTACACTTGATAAGACTTTTATATTACAACTTAATTTCACCGTACATTGGATACTTTCTATGTATTAACATGATCCAATTTAATCATGTATTACGTTTACTTATATATATCACGAAAATAGACATGATGTGTATACACCTGTGAACAGGATACGTGGTTAATTTACACCTGTTAAGAACAGACATGATTTGTGCACACCTGTTTAACGACACACATAATTGATATACACCTGTGAACAACATGTATTATTTATATACAACTGTAAGCATCATACATTGTTTGTATACACCAGTTAAGAACAGAATTGGTTTATTTACACCTGTAAACAACATACATGATTTAAATCCACCTGTTAACATCATAAAAGCTTTGTATACACATGTGAACAACAAAACTGATGTATTTACACCTGTGAACAACATATATTATGTGTATACACCTGTAAACAACATATACAAGGTTGTATACAATTTTAAACAGCATACAACCAAACCAACGTCCCCTTATGTACTATACTGTATTGGTCTTAAAACAACGAAACAATCTACCCGTTACGTCCTGTATTGGTCTTAAAACAACGAAACAATCTACCCGTTACGTACTGTATTGGTCTTAAAACAACGAAACAATCTACCCGTTACGTACTGTATTGGTTTCAGTAACACCAAACAATCTACCCGT
>JAUMHH010086651.1:0-22169 GCA_032359455.1 Chlamys rubida
TAAATAGAATCTAACACTCGTGTTCATGTAATATTGAATTTATTAAACTCGTTTATTAATTTCATATGAAACTCGCCGAAGGCTCGTTTCATATGAAATTAATAAACTCGTTCAATAAATTCAATATTACATGAACACGAGTGTTAGATCCTCTATTTAATATATAGACTTCAAATATTAATTTTCTCGGAAGAAAATCTACTCTTCAAACATTTTCATTCGTCACAAATTAATAAAAAAAAAACTATATTTCTGTTATCAATATCCTCAAAACACCACCTAGACAACACGATGAATTTCCTTAAAACAAGGACAAGATTTCATGCATCGATATTCTCAAAATGACTAGACTTTTTATATTAATATTCTTTATAAGCTTCATGCTGTACTATTCTTCAAAACTACAACTAAACTTCATACGTTAATATTCTCAACAGAGCATCTGGACATTAATCATTACAATTCTCGAAAAGACATTAAGATTTCATAATTGATATTCTCAGATAGAAATTACACTTTCATTTCAACCTGCATTATTATTCTCCTAAAGTCTAGTAGGTTTCATGTATCAATATTCCAAAACAAACTACTCGATTTCATACATTAATATACTCACTAAGACAACAAGGATTAATACAATACTATTATCAGAAATCTCTCTTTGGAGGAAATAAAGAATGTCTGTCCGTCTCTGCCATATATTATCATCCTCTAAACGACACAAAGACCTCATACATTACATTCCTTCAAAACAAAAGGAGGCATCATATGTGAGTCTTGACAACTGGCAGGGAAGAAATGAATATTGAGAATAAAATATTTTGTATAAAGTCAGGTTGTCACATTCTAGAGCATTGCTTCTAGAGCTGTTCAAAAGGACGTTGTTTGTCCAGGATTATATTCTTTTACGCCGTATTTTCAACACTGACGAACACTAGGTATTTCCGCATTAAAAAAGCTATGCAATTGTGTTGAAAACCAGGGAGGACAGTATTTGTGTAAAGTTGCGCAACAGGACCAGGTACACACATTTTAGTGATGGCATGAAGTTATGTGTTACACTGATAGAAAATTTAATGTATCTTATTTCAGAAGCAATGGAACAAGTTGCATTTTGACAAGTGTTTTATTGAAATTTGTCAGTAAGTTATTAAAACATTAGTTATATTTTCCTCTACGTTTAAACGGCATTGGAGATTGTTGAAATAGCTCGAATTATTAAATTGAAATGGAATTGAATCTTGATTATTATTAAAGAATTTCTCTAAGACATTAACTTGGTACTGTTGATTTATTAGAGGAATTATCATGTTTTTCTATGGTTATACCGTTTATATATGAAAGAACATCATGATCTTTGCAGAACACCTCAAAGTGGATTAGGCAAACATTTAGTTTGTATGGTTTACTCACAAAAACTGCCTAAATCCTTGTTATTTCAATTGAAAGACAAACACTTGTGATAAGCATAGTTAATTGTTATCTATTAAGATTTGATCAACAAAATCAAAATGATAACTGCCAAACATTTTTAAACTTAACAACGCATGCAATAGGCAAAATTGAATTATAATGCTTAAGAAGTAATATGGTTCGGTACATATATCCAAACTATTCTTCATAATCTTACCTCTGAAAGATTTGTTTGACAAAAAAGCACAATATATATTTATATACAAATTTGTAAGTTGCTTCAGTACCTCGCGAATCTCTATTAATTTTTATTCAAAACACATTTTTTGTGAAGAAATTTGAGACTTGAAGAGGCTTTCGCACAAACACTTAAATTTTTGACTCATTCTGAAGTAACATATCTTGTCTTCTAAGTTTATAATTTGAAATGATTTAAAATTAGATTTGTATATTGAACTATTTCTGGGGACTAAAATTATAGAATATAGACTATCAATGCTTTTACTGTCAAAAGTTTGACTTTTTATTTGTTTTCTAAATGAACTCAAAGTGTTTGAGTATGATTTTGCAGGTGCTGATTAAATTCATTTAAATTTTTTGATAACAATTTTGCAGTGCATATCGTATTGAAATATTTTTTATGTACGAACATTGGAACCCAGGTCCATGTTTTCTCACGCACTAGTCAAGGATAGCATGTTATGTTTGGGATGTTATTTTAAAGAAAACCTGTCAAAGGTTTTATCATTGCATTACAATATTGATGACTAAGTTATGATTGATACACCATAACTTAAAACAGGGAGGCTGGTGGATAAACTAATTGTATTATACAAGAGTGGATCATCACCCGAACTGCCCACCTATTGAGACCAGGCGAGATGGTGCACTCAATATACATTTGACAAGTCAACAAATAAGCAAAGCAATTCATTTTATTTAGGAAAATAATTTTCATGTTAATGCGTTTGGGCTTTTTATTCAGTTGTATTGTGCAGGACTTTGTTTTGTATGGGAATCTGTTCAGCAGGAACATCAAAGAGTTTGCCAACTTGCTTGCTACAAACATGTTTTATTTGGTTAAGAAGGTCATTATCTAAAGGTTACTGTTCAAACGAAGTTTGTCGGTACACCAACGGATATAACCTCAATCTCACCTATCGGACAATGAACACCGACAAACCGTAAAAGTCTTCAAAGTCATACAGAATATATGTGTGAAGAAAGGGGGAAGATCGAAAGCGATGTCAGCCTTACATCGGGACGGACGTATGAGACAATAGCGGATGACAACACTACGAGTGTATCATACGGTCGATCAAGGTTGTGTCATTACGTGTATTAAACACTACATAAAAAGCAGAAGAGTATATGTAATTGAAAAATAGTAAATTAATTGATAATGACAAACGATGTGTTTTTATAACCATCATTTTTCTTGTTCGCTGTAAAGCATTTTATCAAATTGGTGCTATAAATTTGACTAAAGACCACCCTGAAGAAACATTGTATTTTTGCATACTTTATCAGGAAATATTTCAAAGATCATAATAAAATACTCCTGACTAAAATTATAATATTTAACCAAATGCTTCTCCAAAGATATAATTTATAAATGAAAAAGAAATATTTCAAGTCCAAATAAAAACATGGTAACTAAACATGGTTCTGTGATTATCCTAATTGTTGATCACAAATATCTTCCGTTTTATGTAGTGAAATAACAGAGAATGTAATACACGGATATGTCAATATCATCCGGGATAAAATGCCAATAGGAAAACAAACAAAAGGAACTGAGGAGACAACAAATATGTGATGGCGACATTAAAGATACCCATTGTTCATAAAGTCTTGGAATAGTGACCAAAAAATTTCGATTTTAAATGTATATTTCTGTACTCGTTATCTAACCATTATAAAAAATTAAGCATTTAAGATTCAAGATGTTAAATGTATGGTTAATATATTCATTAGGTGTTAATAATACGAGAAACATTTACCATCAAAAATCATTATGACGAGATCATCCATCCGAAACAATGATTTTTGATTATATATATTTTAGCAATGTTATTCTTATCGAATGAAAATTTGCAGGGAGAGATAAGGGTTTTAATGCATGCAATTGAATGCAGTTAACAGTAAGAATCTCTAAAATTTGTTTTCTTGGTTTCTAAATTCGAAACACCTGTTTTCAATATAAATATAGTCTTGTATCCCAGACAAACTTAATTCCGAAATAGCATTTTCGAATTGGCATGATTTTCAATTTTTCTTCTGGTGTTGTAGCAATATTGTATATGCATCATGAAGCCCCATAGTTTCTAATGATGGCTTCAATTTCTAAATTATTTGATGTCTTCCTGGCCTTGGCAGGTATTTTTCATTTTCTTTCACAATTTCATGTCTTCCATGTACCTTTGAATATCGTCGATGCTTTACGAAGCATAATATTTTCCAGGCGCGGTTGAATATCTTCAATGCCTTACTTCGCGTTATACCTGCCAGTCACTGTCGAGTATCGTATCCCAAGTGTCTTACTCAGCTTCCTGTTTTTCGGCACTGTTGGGCTCCCTCGACGGTTTGCATAGCATTATATATTTTTTGTATTATCGGGTATTCTCCGTGTTTTATGTAATATTCTTTCTATTTGATACTATGGGGTATGTCAAGTGTCTAATGCAGCCTCATGTCTTTCTGTCACTTTAAAATATCATCGGTTTCTTACCTAACCGCATTGCTTCTTGTTTCTGTCGACTAATTTTGGTGTCTTTTAAAGACGCATGTCTTTCTGGCTCATTAAGTGATCTTTAACGTGAGGGTTCCCAGAAAGAGCTATTTAAATATATATCTATATAAATATATAATAAAATAATTAGTATCCAAGATCTACCGCTAGGCCTTTCTGCCTTCTTAGGCTTCTTCAGGCGGAATGATGTGTATTTGTCACCATTGGTTAAATGACGTCATCGTTATTTTCATAGCAAACAAATTTAGTGACGTCATTAATGAAAATATAATTATATATCTATATATTTGTAGCTTCTGTCTAGCTTCTGGAACACCAAATTGTTTACAATAATGAAACATAGATACCTTTAGCTTTCATTTAATGCATTTCTCGGTTTATTTAGTTGAGTCAGGTGTCCTTGGAAATATTAGCTTGCTGGGTACCCAAAAAGGAACACCTCATCATATTATTATCAGATTATGAATATAACTAATAGCCTTCAAAATATATTTCCTCCTTTCAAGAAAGTGTATTTAGTCATTTATTCTTTAAAATATTCATCCATATTTTTCGTTTGAAGAAATGTGGAATGATATTGATGTCGCAACGTACCATCCCTCGGAAATGTTTTTTCATTTTATTTTTGAACTTTTTCAGTTCAATTCGGTTCATGAGCAACACTCTAAAGGTAGGCAGAAAATGTGGTTTTATATTGACTCAAACTATATAAATTTGATTTAGACAATAAAACCATTTATTTGTATTGCCAAAGAAGAAGGCTACATCATATATATGAAAAATGTTCCGTTTCGGGTACCCTCACTTCAGTGTCTTGTTTGTGAATCGTGCCGTTACAAATAGACAACCTAATTACTCTGTATTATCATCTGGTTGTTTGCTTTGCTCGTTTGCGATGTAGGCACATTGTACATACATAAATTCTCATTGTATTATATTCTTCAATCGAAATAAAAATAAAATGCAAGTTTAATCCGTCAGTTATACAAAGAGTAGTGACAGCAAATAGCATTCTTAACCACTTTACATAGGATGACACACTCTGATCAGAATGACCGGAGATTGTGAGGTAACTCAATTGCAACCCACAAATACCTTGGCCAGCTCCATCATTGTTTTCAATCCAGGATTTAATGAGAACATAAAGACTACGGTAAAACAGAAAATAAATCACAGCGTCGATACAAAACTGAAAACAATCTGAAATGAAAAGAAAGCATTTGCCGAAAAAAAATGTAAAGCATAATGAGCTATCACAAAACAAGAGGCGAAGGTACAGGTAAAATATAAAATTGTTTGTGCTGAACATTTTCTTATTTGCAAAATGTCTTTACCAAATTATTCATATTTTTTATTCAGAAACATTATTTCACCAGTCCCTCTTGCGTTATATATGCTGTGGTTTTAAGCAACAATTGACATACAATACATGGGTGAATTATTACTGGTACATTTTATACCCCCGTACTTATACACCCACTTTGACATGGTGTAGTATGGTATAGCGTTGTCTGTCACTATTTACTATACAAGTAGCAGTTATAGTTTCCCTTCCTGAATATGATCTAAATGTCTTGAAAGAACTAGTTAAGGATTAAGCATTCCAATTTTGTTTGGAGATCCTTCAGGTTTTGACTAAATCTTTTCAAACTTGATATTCCTACAGTATTTAATGACATCTCGTTGAATCATCCAATTCTTAATTTCGATCATGCGATTGCGATCCGGCGATTCCCTGACCCATTCTGATGTTTCAATTGGGGGAATTGTTCGGGACAACTGGAATAGTAGTCTTTCAAAAGTTTTTTTCTCTCTCCCTCTCACCATTTAAATCCTGACCGACCCGGAGGTCTTTGTCATTTTTCATTTTTTTCCCGAATTGTTATTCTATTTACTTTCGATCATAATTTAACAGTTTGGGTTTATCGATTAACTTGATGTGCTTCTGTGTTCTTGTATTAATCAACAAAGATGGTCCCCTTTTGAATTTTTTTTTTACACATAAGATCATTATATAGATATTTATTATATCTATACCAGACCACCCACAGGAGAAAACGAGAGTGGAAGCGAGAGCTGTGTTAGATACTGCACTTTGGTGTCCATATCTCTTTTATGTGATATTCGTGGATGTTTTATTATCCCCAGCTCAGTAAAAAACATAAAGTATAAGTAACGTTAAAATATCTGTCTGGAACTTAGGAAGAACTGTGCTGGGTTGCCCGAAGAGTATATTAAAAAGTCATAATATTACATGTGTTATATTTTTTCTATTTTATTCTATTATCATTTATAAATATGAGATAGAAAGAATATGGGAGAGTGAAAACCCTCCTTTATTAACGACAAATTATTGTTCGTTGGGGAGTGGGGTAGTTGGACCGAACCTTGGCAAACGACAATGGCAAACTCCATCAAAACAGGTATATCCACATTGAAACAACTATTTTCAAATACAATGTATAATTATACGAAAATGTTTATGACGTTCCTTGAAATTGAACTACTATTTTGATAACATTATAAGTATACGTCCTGGTAAAGCCACCCCACACAAATGTCTTGATAAAGCTGTTAACGAGAGTGAAAACCCGAATTCAAATTAAACTTGCCATTCAATTACCAAAGAGACTTAACTTTACGTAGACTCAAAGTGTTGGTGATAAGTTTGACGACATGTGTGTTTGTATATATGCCTTTTTCAAACACATTTTGGTGGCGCAGTGGATAGCGCGCTCGCCTTTCACTAAGACGGTCGGGGTTAGATTTCCGATTGAACATGGAAAGGTATTTGGTCACCTGGCCGACTACGCGGGTTTTCCTCGGGTATACGGGATTTTTGCAAGAGAACCATGCTGGCCAACAAAAGTGATTTATATAAATTGAAAGAGCTTGTTTTGCAATTGTTATAAAATAGATGAAGTCTAATTTTAAAAACGTTTATAAGACCGATGGGACGACATATTCGTGTATATATCTACTCATTTTATACACAACTATCAAGACATATATGTGGCTCTGTATTTTCTGTTCAGCACACGTTTGACAACGTACTTATTTCTTTTTTTTCTCCTTTTAACACATGTTTGGTGACATGTATGTTTTCTCTTTTTCAATTACATTTTTTACAAAGTGTAGAAAATATTTTGCACGTAATCGAGTACATTTAAATGCAATTACATAGGTATTAAAGTGATAATGTAGCAGGCAGTTAAAAAATCAGCCAAAAGTCATAACAAATTATACGGCTTTCATTTCACAATCGTAAATTTTCCTTTCCTTTATAGTAACCAACCATCATTTCTTACTATTAGCGTAAACATGTCACAATTGATTCACTTGTTAACGTAATAACTAGGGTTTTCTGTCGGAAGTAAAACCATACGTGGCCATCATGATCTGATTTGAAACTAGGAAATTCGAATGTCTACCAAGGTAACTGACTTGTTAACCTTATCTAAGATTGTATATACTTCCTGGATTTGATGGCAGTTATCATGACGGTTGTCTGGTTTCGGTTGGTGTTTCGGTTCATGTTTCTTTGCCTTTTTGTAAGGTTTCTTGTGTCGCTTTGATTTCTAGTTCGAATTTGAAGTATTGTTTTGTTGACGCTTCGGTCATATCTCGGGTTTTTTTCTTGTCTTTTTATATCAGCTTTCCTTTCTAGTTGGGTTTCATGTGTATTTTGTTTTTCATGTTGACGCTGTGGTATAGTTTGATTTAAGTGTTGATGCCGTGTTATAGTTTGTTTTGTGTGTTGACGCTTTGTTATAGTTTATTTTGTGTGTTGATGCTGTGTTATAGTTTGATTTAAGTGTTGGTGCCGTGGTATACTTTGGTTGTGGATGATGACGCTGTGTTATAGCTTGTTTTGTGTGTTGACGCTCTATTTATTGCAATTGTGCGTTTACGCTATGGTATTACTTTGCTTTTGTGTGTTGACGCATTGGTATATTTTGTGTTTTTTGTGTTTTTGTTTTGTGCTATGACATCGTGGTATAATTTACGTTTTTATATGTCGACGCTATTTGGTTTTTGTTTTAGTGTGTTGACATTTTTTGTGTGTTGATGCTCTGTTTATAGCTTGTTTTGTGGTTACGCTGTGGTATACTTTGGTTGTGGATGATGACGCTGTGTTATAGCTTGTTTTGTGGTGACGCTGTGGTATACTTTGATTGTGGATGATGACGCTGTGTTATAGCTTGTTTTGTGGTGACGTTGTGGTATACTTTGATTGTGGATGATGACGCTGTGTTATAGCTTGTTTTGTGGTAACGCTGTGGTATACTTTGGTTGTGGATGAGTTGACGCTGTGTTATGCTTTGTTTCTATTTGTTAACGCTGTTGTATATTTAGATTTTGGGCGTCGAAGCAATTTTTTAGTGTGTTGACGCAGTTGTATATTTTGTTTATGTGTGTTGATGTTGTGTTTATGTTGTTGCTGTATGTTGACATTGTGTTTGGTGTTTTGCTGTGTGAAAACGCCGTGGTTTTTGTTTTGTTTCAAATTTTTTTTGTCGTTGTGTTGCGCTGTGGTATCGTGTTTGATTTTGCTGTTGTATGGTGATATAGAGGTATATTTTAATTTCATTTTCTCATTCATAATTATATTGATATGTTTTTTAATATAAAACAATCCTATTTTTCGGCGTAATTTTTTATAAAATGTATTTACATGTAATTTAATAATCATGTTACATTTTCATTCCAACTATATTTAAATATGCATGTTGTGTCTGTGATAGTAAGAGTGCGTTAGACAAAAGTAGTATCTAAAGGGCTATGTCATGTCATTTTACACTACGGTCAGGAGTACATCGTATTGCTAACGGAAGAGTTTATTTTCTCTCTTTAAAACACCACGGTATAACATTTCTGGGAAAATAGCAATATTAAAAATCATATGATTAATGATGATGTTTTAGTTGTCACACCCAATTACATAATTACACAACTGCATGAGGAAAATCTCACCTTACCATCTTCGGTATGTATAACCAGTGTGTATGACATATTTTTAGAATTTAGAATTTTATTTTTCCAGATATACAGAAATACAGTTGAAAACTTAACCCTTGACAAGTTAACCTCGGTCTAGTTTCGCTACAATTATGTCTCGGAAATGCAATGTCAGTTCTGATCTATAGATTTACTAATTATGCATATGGTGACAATGTATGTCAAATAAGTAAACTACTATGGTCTTGTTTACATTTGTCATGAACGTACTTTATCTGTGAACCTCCGTACAAGCTCGGCTTCTTCTACAGGATGAATCATATAAATAATAACTGATACTTTATGCCTAACTGTGTTCATTGGTTGGATTTCCTTGGGCAAAAGTGTTGTAGATCTGTTTGCTCTACATATTATGCAGTTTCTAAGTATGATGCACTAATGAGGCACTCAGAATGTTGAAAGACATATACAGTGGAGGTAACAGTATGTTATATTACCCAGATATCGCTTCATTAAGTTGCATTCTTTCAAAAAGTTCTTTATCGTTGCTGTCACTTGATGAGACGTACTCTTGTCTGCTTTTAAGTAACAATTTCTTTATCATTCCATTGGCTTTTTCTAAGAAATGACCTCATGACCGTTTTGGTGTCCTGTGTTAACTGAGCAAACATGCATTGGGACAGAGTCTGAGTTTTGAACCGACAAATGATACATTATCTTCTTTAGAAACGCTATTTAATTAAAAAAGTTATGGAAGCAAACTTTTAGTCAAAGTGACACCCGTTTCGCGTTTGGAAACCTTTTTTCTTTGTTGTAAACAGTTTGAGTATTTAGCATGTCTTATACTATTGTACGATCTGATGAAAGTGTTGATTTTCTATTGAGTTTATCGAACTAATATCATTATTGCATGTCAAAATCAGCCATTTGGCGACGTTCATAATGAGAAGATCAGCATCTTTTAGCTGCATTCCCTTCAGTAATACTATACGTGAGTGAACTATTCTGCCTGGTTTTTTTAATGCTCACTGGAGGCTACATTAACTAGTGTAAACTTTCCTTTGATAGGACATTATATTTATGACGTCTACTTCCTTTTGGCGTCAGACAATTAATTTATACATAACATCCTAATAAAATTCAAACACATCAAATCATGACGTCATACATGAACATTGCAAATATGCAACAATCGGAATGCACTCATATGTGACGATCTTTTGCAACTGCAACAGAATAACACAATACACGTTGGACATACTTGGTCACTCTTCTGTGTAGTAGCTGGTTTTCGATAACCTTGGTTGGTGTTAGTGGAATCCTCGTATTAGTGGTAGTTTATTGACACTGGACACGGAGGTAGACGTGCAGACAACCAACCATAACGCTACAACTAACGGTTTACGAATAAATAACACAATTATTGACATTTTGCTTTTTTATTATTGTCATACACGGGTAATTAATATTCAATACAATAATACAGTATTAAAATTGATGTCCGATTTCATTATACTCCATATATCAATGTCAGTTTTCATTGATACCATACGAATATACGTTTTCATGAAAATGGCTTGCTGACAATTATAGATTCACGGTAACAACCCGTGTCCGGGACTTAGTCATGGTGATTTCTGTTTTGTTTTGTTGTAATCACTTAATATATGACCGTTTGACATGTTCTAACATACCGATATAATGTCAATACCTTTTGTGTATATTGTTCATTGAAAGACCTGAAAAGTTAACTAGAAATTTATTTTCCAAAATATACATTCATGTTATATAATAAATTGCCGTTATTTGTTCATGTTATAAAATACATAATCATTAAGATATTGCTGCAATTCTTCTAGAAATACAAATTGTGTAATGCAATATACTCCAATCTATCGCCAGTTTTGATTGTGCACCGAGTATCTGATTATCAGTTTTCTCCTGTATTGGTCGAGGAGACAGATGTAGCGCAATCGGTCGTGTATCATATATATGGTTTAATACACACTTTATGATGGCAGATAAGGAAACATGAGCCAAGTTAGCCGAGGGACTAGGGCGGTACAATCATCACACTAGTAGCCTCCCTGTCCATGTCACTGCGATATATACTGATTGTATCAATTTTATAAATAAGGCTCTAAAAACAATTTGATGAAATGGTTAATTTTGCACATTTAATACGTCTGTAGTATTTCATAAAAAAGTTCGGAACATTTGATCTGTAACTTAAACTTTAATTAATGTTTTGATATGCAATCAAATTTGACAGTATCTGTATCGCGATAGCCGTGGCCGACCCTTTGGTTGTGTTTAACAGCGTGTAATGAAGAGAGTTGCTCTACAGGTTTGCCAGTGTAGCGTACCATTCTCTAGCAGATAAGGCACTAATATCACGTTATTACGTCATATACCATTGTTTACGGCCAAGCAGGCCAATAGAAAATGTATGTCCAGCTATTTGAGTTGATATGGCTCCTCTCCTCCAAAACTGCCCGGTGATCCGCACTATCTCCGGGCTTCACGTCCAACATTAAACAATTTACGGCATGTAGAGATAGGTATGTACAGAGGAATGAAATGGAATACTCTGGTCTTAAACCTAATGAATGGTTGGCAGATAAACGCTAATATGATACGCAGCGCTCGTTTGTGTTTTCAGAGATTTGCCAGTTATGAAATGCATGTCACATACAGTAATCAATGAATATATCATGGGTAGAAAAGCATGTTTGGTAAGTCAGTATAATTACTAATAGAGACTGAAGACTACAGGGAAAAGATAATAAAAAGTAAACTTTTAATTAATTTGAAGTGCTTGTCCATATTGAAATTCATAACAATTAAAGTGAAAAGCAATAAATGCAGTTTTACTTTTTGGAAAAAGAACATTTTTTAACAAAGACCTTTATATGTCAATTCCACTTATAATATTTTACAGAATGAAAATAATTTCATTTTATTTGAATATATTTGCAATCATCTAAACATCAGTTTGTAAAGTGCTATAGAAATGAGTATGTCTTTGTGTGTTGTATGTAAAATGAAGGCATGGTTATTGGTTAGCTTTCCAGTTGTTTAACTTGTACCTCGGGCGATGCTATTAAGTCTCGGTTTTCATAAAACGATTCGATTACATTCTTATTTTGATCATTGCCATGTAGTGCTTGAAACAATGTAATTTGTTATTTACCAACAATCATAAGATGATATCGTAAAATCTTACTGGCAATTTACGTTTGTTCTATTTTTTAATAGAAATTACATTTCAACATCTTTGTTTTACAGTTTATGTTCTATTGAAATCATTGAAGTAGTTAATACAATCCCTAAGCTTGTATTCTCGCCCCATTGAAATTGTATGTATAAAATAGTTATGTTGAATTTATTGAATATACTACAGTTAAACTAATTTCCATACTTTTGATAAAAACAGAGGTTTCTTTAGTTTTAAACTAGTATGTCTATTCCTCTGTAAACATAGCATACCTTTGAAACACCTGGTGTTGTGTATATTGTTTTCTTTGTGACACCAAATTCCTTTTTTGTCCTTTCGTGTTAAGTAAATTTGGATTTTTTTTCTTACATCGTTATGTCATACTAAGTCTATATTAAGGTTTCTTTACACTTCATACATTCAAAGCATTGGCTTTTTCAATGTTGTAACATTTTTAATTGCATCCTAATGTTTAGCATATTTTCTTTTTCGATTTAGAATACTTGTTAATTGTTTACAAATTTTCATATATTGAAAAATGTAGGTACGTACCATGTAATATTTTTTTAAGTATACACAAAATCAATTGTATATAGTGCAGTATGTTGAGTAAATAAAATATAAGGAATATGACTCTTCAAAATGTATTCCACATGGACAAATCAAACGTCATTCAAAGTTTGAAAGTTCTGAAAAATTCTTCTTATTGGCGATATATTGGGAAAATATTTAATTGGTCATTTCTTTGATTTTTTTTCTGTTGTCCTTTCGCATCGGCTTTCGGCTCCGATTTATTTTCCTTTAGTGCTTTTTTATTCTTTTTTACTAAAAATGAGTTTATATGATTTCATTACCAAATACAACCGCTAAATTAGAAAATGGATTGTTTCTTTAAAATAGCTTAAAGTTTGATGTTCCCCAATAATCATGCAAATCAAATAAAACGTAGTGCAAAAGTTACGAAATATCGAACTATTAAAATTATCAGCATAGTTATTTAACAAAGGTAGACATTATAGCAACAAGTGTTGATGTCCATGGTATAACAATATATATTTGTGTTTGTATAGAATATCCGACAAACGAAAGTGAACTCGACTGATTAGGTAACCAAACATTAAAAGTATCGAAGGAATTCAATCGTTATACTTATATCATTGACGAACTGTATTTTCAATAAAACCGTTATTAACCCTGAGATTTACACGGAGACCTCTGAAAAGACATTTTCATGTTTTTGAGAGACGCTAGAACACTTCTATTGAAGAGAAACCAATTCAGTGACAAAGTGGTAGTGTACAAAGATATTTTATACTATCATTTTCTGAACTGAATGATCCTTATTTTTCTTATGACTTTCTTCCTAGGCATATTTTCTGTGTTCAAATAAATCACATATAGCCAATTTATTGGCAAAGACAAAAACAAAGACAAAGACAAAACAGGCGATATTATATATTGTTAGCTTTGACTTCCTAGTTCCTGTTTTTATTCGAATTAAAACATTTAATACGAGATATTTCCATTATTCCAATTTTTACATTTTTACAACGTAGATTATCAAGAGAGCAAAACATTTTCTTTCTTTTTCATGTATCAAATAAAAATCATTTGAGTTATCTGTCGATTTTTATAAGTTGATTAATACCGTTTTCATCATCCCGTTGTACTTTCCATATAGTGGTACTTGTATGAACAGTACACACTAACAATCATACCACGATGACCTTTTCTCGTTGAACACCGGTTTCCATATTGATATTATGCGAGTCAATACTCAGGTAGGGAACAAAGGTAGATCTACCGTTCAAGAAAGTTACAGGTGAAAATATGTCGTCCTGAGGTGTGTATATTGTACTCGACACACCAAGACAAAACCAAATGGACAGGTATAAATATAAATACAACCGCCCGATATAAATATTCCACGTAAAGGGATACTGGTATGTGCAATACCTATTTAAACATGTACAGTTCCAACGTTCAATTAGCATGTGTTTCTATCTGAAGCAAGTAGCATTAGAAGTTAATAATGAACATGTTTAAATGTTTAACGCACAATGTCTATTCTCTAATAGGTTTTACTTAGTGTTTATCAAGACCAGCGAGATGACAAAATTAAACAACAATTTGTTTTGTGAATTAGTTCATGCTATCGAAACGAAAAGGAAACAAATATTTCAAATGATCAAGGTAGGAAGCTGAACGTTCCGTTTGTATACTCTATTGACACTATTAATCATTAATTTGTCTTATTCTTATAATTCTAAGGGCTCATTCTTGTTCGCTGTATTGCATTCAGAATCGTGAATCGGATAGCTATGACTAAATATAGTATTGGTGATGGCAGTATTAAAGTAAGAAATGAATATATCAAATAGGTATTTGAAATTATTTAGTGCTAAGTAACAACATATTTCCTCCGTTTGCTGTTTAAGATGAATCGGTCTTAGAGAGGATACGAATGGATTCAAAATGATCATGAAATTTAGTATCATTTTTTCAAGCGCGGCGTGTCCTTAAATACAATGAAGTACCATAGATAACATGTCGTCCTGGTGATAAAAGTCCCATGCGGTGGTCACATTTACAATTGTATACGCTTCAAGTCAAGTTGTTAAAACGTTGGTATTTATGTAATGCCACTGTTTCCAGTTATCATATACAATACATACATACAATTAAGCGGGAAACCTTTCGTTTTTGCCTTCGAGCAGGTTGTTGTCATTGTTTCAAAAAAAGGTCAACGCCAGTTCTTTAACGATTGGGTATCCAGATACGTTTTTGATTTGTGGTCTAGCGTCTGTCTTGCATTTAACATGTTTATAATTCAAATTGAATATTGATAAAAGGGCAATATTTTATAACAATCACTAACGATTTCATGATCGTATCATAATTTTTGGTTCCATATCGAGATTTATCACAAATCGCTATCATTCGGCTACCATAATCATTATAATAAGATGTGGTGACGTAATAATGTTAATACAACAATACCATTTATGAAACTACATGCTGCTAGCTATACAATAGCTGAATAGGGTGTTTGCATATGCATTAGAAATAAGTAAACATTTTCTTTATTGCTATATATCTCACTGGGTGGTCTACTAATGAAAATACATCTATAAATATGTATCTCAGTATCCTACCCATTCTCCACTCACGCTCTAAAACGTATTTCAGTTTATTGATATCGCGAATGAATTACCTACCAATTAAAATACCAACCGTTACTGAGTCATTGAGTGTATTGTAGTTAGGTATCCATCAATATTTCGTTGGACTAAAGGATAAATGTTTAAGGTCACCGTTATATAAATTAACCTTTATTCGCATTTCACTTGTTCTTTAAACAGCAGTATGTGTACAGAGTATATTGAATTGTATTCGCGTAGTTGAACAGATGATTTCTACAAATCACCTTTTTTTGGTTTTAAGTAGATAATAGCGGATACATTTTAGTTCCTGTCCCTTTAATAATGTAATGACTTAATCTAGCTGCAAAACTGGGGGAGATTATGATAAAGAATAGAAACAGCTGTTTACAGTATACGATTTTATTTCTTTTACAGTATTTACAGTAGAATTTAATATTGAGTGTAAAGCATTCTTCAGTTCAATTATATGTTTTATATTTAATATGCGTATACAATCATAATTTCTATGTTTATGATAAAAGGCACACCAAAGTTTTCAATTGAATACATTCTGTTAGGGGAAATACATTCAAACACGAGAATAATAGTCTTTTATCTTAAATCGTAATCCAACAAATTCTGGCAATCTGCTCCATTTATGATTTTCAAATTGCGTTTTATTCTTGTCTTAGTCATGAAATGATATTCAATTCAAGCCGAACAGCAATCAGTTCTGCTACAATTGTTATAATGACGCATTTCATTGCGTTTGAACTGTCTTTTAAAAAACAAATTAATCTAATAATAACAGTTTTGCCTCCAATCATTATAAACTTGCGTCATATGACGAGACGTTTCGGGGTGTATCGAATGAGCCGGCTGGCATGTTTTCCTCCCACAAACTCCTTATTCCCCTGTTCTTGGTCAGCCCTCGGCTTCCCCGCTGCAGAGCCCAGCCTCTGAAGCCGACCGTACCGTCGCTACCTTATTGCTTCTGAATCACAATCAACATCCAATAAACATCCATCAAGTTGGCCAGTCGGTACTGTAAGTATACTCTCCGGGAAATACAGCTCTGTAATGTGCCTTGCATCAAAGAATCAATCCAAACAGATTTCCGTCAAAGTCTGCATTATCCTATAGGCCTATCATGCATCTGATATTCTAATTGGGACTTTATGTTAGAAATTGATGAAGTATCGGTTTTATGTTCTAACATTCATGATTTGTGTTAAATTATTGAAGTTATCTGTCCCACGTCGTGATCAATGGCCATCAAGGGACTTTACTTCTCCAAATTATTTCTTCTGTATATTTGAAATTATTTGTTTGATACATAGAATTGTCGAGAATGGCTGCGTCGTGATCATTTCCCTTATCAAATAGATTTCAAATGATTATCTCTCAGCATCTAGGGGTCTAAGTGTGAAGGGAAACTATTTAAAACCCCATTACGTTTTTTGAAAATAGCAAGTTTGCGATTATGTATGTGCCATTAATCTCACTGTCAAGTGCCATTAACTAATTGCTATTTTCATAACTTTATAAATAATTTAGGATCATTTCAATGTGTTTCGAGATTCAAAATATTATGTTATCGATAAGGAAAGACTGATAAGGATAGGATATTTCAATTTGGACATATTTATTACAGAGGGGGCTTACTGAAAAATCCCTTTCATGCTGTTTAACTGTCATGAAAGGATAATTCATAGATGTCCCCGAAACATTACAGTATTTACAGCAATTACAATAGTGCGAAAGGAAAAACAAACTAATAAATATCTTAAGCTTCATTTTTCTCTAAACACTAACCCAGTGATAGGAATAGAAAGGATGGTTCGTTATTATTTCACACGGTCAATAATAAATCTTTTCTCATCATTCACACAGGAAGAAGCCATTTGATTTTAAAGATATTGTGTGCATTTTTTAGTGATGAGCTCTTATTAAATAACTTAACTGCCCGATATGAAATATTGCCTTTTAGGGAAAATATTACAACAAGAGTATTAATAGATAGTAAAGAATGAAAAAACGGTTAAGATGAAAAATCTCCTTAAAATCGGAAATTGATTTTTAATGATTTTTATAAATTGATGGTGTTGCTAGACGAAGTCAACATAGTTATGGTATGGCAACTAAATATGACTTTAACTTCCAGAATATTGAAATGTATTGCAGTGTCGCGATTGATAGCTATAAAGTAGTGAAAACGTTACATTATTGATTTCTAGTTTGGTAGGCGATTATGGTATTTGAATACTTTATACATGAACTTTTCTGTCATGGTTTCATTTTAAGGGAATTTATCTTAATTCTAATTTATCATATGTATGAAATAAATTCATTCATATAATTTATCCTCACAGTAACCGTTTTCTGCATTTGTAATAACAATACTGCACTGTATTTTTTATGGGGTTTTTTCCACTGATATTGTTTTTGATATCGATGGGTAGTTATATTCAGATGATTTATGCATCACTTAATTCAATATTTGTATTATTCAATTAAATTAAAAATCTAGTATATTCTTATGAGGTTTCAGATACTATATATTGTACTTATATGATTAAGTTTGGTTATTGTTGATATTGTTCCTGTGTGATTATGTTATGTAATTGTTTATATTTTTCTTATGTGATTGTATTGTGTAATTGTTTATATTGTTCTTGTGTAATTTTATTGTGTTATTGTTTAAATTGTTCTTGTGTTGTGTTATTGTTTTTATTGTTCTTGTGTGATTGTTTTGTTATTGTTTATATTGTTCTTGTGTTCTTGTGTTGTGTAATTGTTTATTTTGTTCTTGTGTGATTATGTTGTGTTATTTTTTGTACTTTATATCTGTCCTATTTCAATATCAAATACAACTGAAATATTAAATATCATGAAAGTTTAACAAAACAAACATAACAAATGTAGACTTAATTCTAGCACAACTTTTGTTGTTTTAGTTTTAATTCACGCTAGGTCAATAATTCTAAAATAACTGTTGATTTTTAGTGTTGATCAAGAACTTATGAACCTGATATCAACAGCCTCGTTTTCAAGCTGAGATTACAGATCAAAGTTCATTGAGTTGATTTCATTCTGGAGACAGTAACTCCATTTTTTCACAAACAGCATATTTATTATTCCTACCGAACAGTCCCGAACGGGCGCTTTTTTCCATTTATGACTTTTTTCAAATAATTTGTTAGGCTTAATGTTTTGCAAAAGACATAACTATCAAATCACTGGTTTTACACCATTAAACGTCATTTATATTTATACAATTTTCATATTATCTATTGTAGAAATTCTCTTTAAAGCACTTTATTTTAAAGCTGCTAAATGGTGTAGGGAAACCTCTAAAAAGCATTGAAGATCTAATCACACGATTTGTAGTTAAGTCGACCATGACCTATTTGTAAAGATATTTACCTGGCAAAATGTCTACCTGTCGATATCATCTGTGATTCTAAACAGTCTGCCCTAGACTGACGGCATTTATCATGAAACTGATTTCCTTATTAATATGAGTTTCCTTCCTAAATATTAATATATATATATATTATCCCAAGAACAGAATAGACTCTGCTAGTTTATCAGTTTATAGTGGCGAGAACATAAAACAAATTTATTTTCCAAAACAAAATTCTGCTGCATGTATTATCAAAACTAGTAACTGATGTAATTGTGTTTTAAGTAAAAAAGACTAAAATAACATAAAAACATAAATCGGATTACTGTTAACATATTTTAGGAATGGCTGCTAATTAACTGCCAATAATTTCAAGAAACATCAAAGATAATGTGCATCATTAATATTCATGTATAAATGGATATATGTTGATCATTACTTATACTAAAACGAGTCAGAGCAAAACACAATGGAAAAGGCGACTCAAATGAGTCATACATAAACTATATACTCAAGGTAACAGGAAAATATAATCCAAATCACCACACAGGTAAACATTGCTTTCAAATAAAACAGTATATAGTCGAGATGATTGAACCTGAACAGTTTGGCTTTTTTCCGAATCTTTTTGTAACTTTTGTTAATACTGTACAAAAAAGAATTCATTTTAATAAAAAAAACATATTTTGAAAACTACCACAGATGATACTTATGTTGAAATACGTTGAACTGATCTGTATCGCTTTAGTCGATGAATATCTAAAATGGAAAATATGGCAGATACATTTATTAACAACTTCTTTATTTGATTTCTCGGATTTTTTTTATTTCAATATCTTATACAACTCAATAATACAATCACGAAAACTGTTTCTATCGAATTTCTATTACTGATGTCTTATATCTGTTATATAAATGATCCTAGAAAAAGTGTACACTAGTAACAGAGAAAGACGATTTGTTTAAGGTGTGTAGATAACGCTTAATCTTCTATCAGTATCACTATCCTAGCGAAATGCATTACACCAAAATAATGAAGAATATTAATGCGATTATTACTCTTTGTCCCCACAGCAATAGTATTAATACAATATTTGTGATGATTCATCCAAATTAAGTGATATATATATATCCATACGTATTGCTTTTTCCCATTGTTATAATGTAGATATGTGCTTATTAACATAAGTCATCTGTGGATAAAAGGAATGTATGACCTCCTATAGAGTACGCATGCTACTTAATGTATATAGAGAAGATAATATCTATATTATCAAATCGACTGTTTTAAATGCCACTACCGAGACATTCACGCGCAAAATAAATTGATTTGTAGTTAACCGTTGTTTGCTTCAAAAGACATCCATTGATACTTAAAATCCCTGCATTAGCTTTAAAAGGTTAAGAAATATTGATGTTGAATGTTTGATAATTACTTATGAATCGTAAATATCAAACGCTGAGATGACAAGTGTAAACATATAAATTTATATCTGTTTATTTTTCACTCAACAGAAAGAAAGAATATGAAGTCTTTTAAAATCCTTTCAGAATTGTATTTTTTCAAATATTTTAAGACTTAACAGATTTTATGACAATAATACACCTTATTTGCATACTGTGTGATACATTATAATGAATTGGTGAATATGACTCAAAAAAGAATAATTAAGTTAATTTGTAATGAATTGGAATGTAATTATATGATCATTAAGGCCGTGTGGTGTATAGACTATACATATATACGGTTCATATAGAAATGTTCATATCCAAACTGATACAGACCAAATCAAACAAATACGTTCATTTGTCATAAATGCCTTAAATCATACCTATTCAATGGCAAGTTGATTAATTTACTCATCAACTTATTCAATTTCATGTTTTTTTGGTATTTGAACAGATATCACCTTCTGTATCATCTTCCTATTTTGCCTTATATTTACTTAAACCATTGAATGATAATTAAACACTTCGACCATCGCAATGATAATAATAAATGAAACTGCACAGAGATCAATGACTTTAACAATAGGACGTTGATGACATTTAAAGTTCTCTTAAACAGTCTAACAGTTCAATGAATGCTATCTTCAAAGAATATATTGCTATCTTGATTGCTTCGTTCAAAAAGGATTAAAACATTTCACCTCTCAATTATGATAAATGAAACATGTGACTTATTGTAAACGTACAGTAGATATGAAATCATGAATATGCTTTATGAATGAAAAAAGGAAAATGACAAAAGAATGTATCTTACCTTACATTATATATGCCATCGCCACATTTTTTAATTTGATACCATAAATATAATAACTGTGGAAATATTATGACAGATCATTTGATACAATATCAATTCATTACGTTTGTTGTTGAAACAAATACAGTTTAAGACATCTTCTTTGTAACACGTCATTACAATGAGTAAAACATCATGTGTTGTAAATTGTTTGTTGTTGAAATAGTTTATCTTGAAACTGTAATAAGACAAAGTGTATATATTTTCGTAGCATTAGCACCGCGTTAGATACAACCAATACGCTACAACCAATGCATTATATATAATATAATATAATTGAAATGAAATTTCATAAACACAGAAATACTTCACACCGATGTTGGGTTTGCTCTTTTGCCTTTTCCTTTACTTTGTCTACTTGGTAAATCACTTGTAACAGCGACAGATATAGACTGGACTCGCATTAAAACTAAATATTCGGAATATGTTATGTAGGAAAAAAGTTCCGTTCTTTAGTAACTGCACTCAACAATTGTTATATATCAAGTATCTCCACGAGCATGTATAACAAAAGGGTTCTGGTCAATGTTAACGCCAGATGAAGGTCTAGTGAAAACAGTTTGATTGAATACAAAAAAATGCATAAGATTGATTCTTTTATTATTTCGAATTTGACATGTGCTTTCTAGTAAAAGGTTCAACTTCAGAAAAATATAATTTTGATGGTTAATTGGATTTAGTAATAAGAACATTATAATAACTTATTTTAATGAATCTATTTTTTAGGCTAAACGTAACGCAGTAACGTTGCAGCCTATTGTCAACGCCTGTGTACAACTGCAATCCTAGCATTCTGATTGGTCTAAATCTTCCAACAAGTTACTAACATCACCTAGTGTTGAAATGTGTAAACAGTCTGTCATAAAAGTATTGCCGCCATTATAGCTCAAAATGGTTTTTTGCATACATACAATTGCTGCGAGACAATAAATAAACAAGAAGCTTACCCTATCAAAAAAGTCACGCATTTCTGACAC
>JAUMHH010086762.1:0-19305 GCA_032359455.1 Chlamys rubida
GTATATCTATGCACTGTAAAGCGCTTTAGAGTGGCTTATGTTAGCTAGATAGGGCGCTATATCAAATGTTGTATATTTATTTATTTTTATTTATTCCTTCTCAAGTTATCATCCAGATAAGCACTACAGTTGTGTCAACCACAAGGAAAAACTGCCAAAATAGACTTTATTTAGTCACTGTTGTGCCGAGACTTAATCATAACCCTATGCCTTGCCACTTTGACCATGAAAAAAATGTCAAGGTAATTTACTCAAACAATTTTGGTAGCCTTCCATCTCCCAGCTAGGTACTAATCAAACCATGTTAAACAAAGGCCATATGAACTTCTATCTCCAGAGACTACTTAATTATGAATGAACTATTTTTTGGCACAAGATTTAAAAACATAAATTGCCCTTTTTCAAACTTCTGGTCTCTGCCCCCACAGGTGAGAAAGGGGCGTCAGGGTCCTGTTTTACTACTATAGAAAATAGACAAAATATAAGTAGCAAAGGTTAAGTTTGTTTTGAACACAAACAGGAATTAAAAAGTTATTTTGCAAGCTATCGAAAACGTCTGTTTCCTTTGTCAAGCAAAGAGTGTTAATGACCGTTGTGACTGTCTCGACTCTAAACCGCTGAAAACAACTCACTATTAAGCACAGTGGACCAAATCAGTAAAGTCGGCTGTCAAAAATCATAGAAACATTTTGCCCAATTGCACTCTAATACTGCCTGCAGTCAGGGGGACGGGTTACATGTTTACCCATTCCTGACTGCCTGCGGTATTAGAGTGCAACTGGGCGAACGTTTTCAATTACTGTTTATGTTCAACTTCAAAACAAACGTAGCCTTTATTATTCATACCAAACTGATGAATCTTATTTTGAAAATATAAGTATGATTTCCCTTTACAAACAATAGAAAACTTGTACCTGTGTGCACATTATTCCACACAAACTTACCTTGGTAATATATGGCTTGTTAAGGATTTCTATATTTCTAGCATTCCGAAGAAGATTCTTCACAGCTGTTGCCTTGTGTGTGTTTTCAACTCTCCGTAACACCTTGTTTTTCCTGCAATAGAGAAAACATTATAATCAACTGCATGTTGTTCAGTGTATAACTTACACAATTGCTTACAAGAGAGGAGAAATATAATAATAATAATTTGAGGTTCTTATATACCTCAACTCCCTGGAGAGCATACAGCCGGTGCTGCCATTTCGACGCTCATAGCTAGCATTCAACAATTCTAGCACTGCCTAACCATGTACTCATTTACAGCTGAGTAGACTGGAACAAGCGGAGTAAAGTATCTTCTCAAAGATACAACACAGTGCCGTGACGTGACTCGAACCCGCAACCCTTCGGTCACAAGCCCGGCGTCCTACATGTACCACTAGACTACCGTGCCTCCACGGAACTTCATTGTTCCCAAACTTGTATCCATTATGCAAGTAAGCGCATATATTTGAATATATAATACTAATCATCATAATGATAAAAACATGCGTTTTAATATTATTTCAACTTGGAAAACTAGTTGGTTCTACAGCGAAAACGAACAACCCTCTGGCCTAGTCATTATCACATTTTTCACTAATGTAGCAACACAAATGTTCATGTCTAATTATCTGCCAAGGGACGGATCCTAATTATAATGAAATATTAAGTAATTAAAAAAATTACATTCATGTGTGTTTGGTTATGGTGCCAAAAACACGTGTTGTCACGCAAGGTATTTGTCTGTAGCTAATGTTCAGATATAATTTGTGATGGAGCAAAAATGCATTTTTTAAGTCGTTACCATCAAGGCTACCAATGCAAGCGCGCGTACTTGAATAAACATTAGCGAAAAATTTTGTTTTGCATAATTCAAGCAATTAATGAAGACCCACAACGTAGAAATGAATGCTATTAAAATACCGTGTCCCGGTGAAATAGAGAAGAACTCCGTGGGAGATGCTTGTAACATACCGGCATGAATTTTTTTTAAAAATCATTAAATACGCATATATATAAATGATTAGTAATTGCTGATTAAAACCTTATCACCTGATGTTTGCTAAATTGAAATTGTATCGTCAGTGCTAATGATATTCCTAGAACAGCCTAACGCATAATAGATATTAAACGTATGTATAATATAAATATATGCGTGATACATGTATTCAACGTTTGTGCGATATAAGCGTATATGTGACCTAAAAGCGTTCTTGTGATATTAAACGTATGTATGATATAACGTGTATATGCTATATTAAACGTATATATGATATAAAGCGCATTTTATCGACGACAGCCCTGGCCACACTTGGAAACTTCAGCTGTAGTTCTTTACCTATTTTATCCATGAAGGTAGCCATCTCATTATGTACATAGAAAATAGAATTCAGTAAAATCTTAAAAGCATACCCAAAATAGATTACTTTACTCTAATTATTTATGAGAAACAAGCGTTACAGTAAAGCACAAACAATGTCTTCAGCTATACAACAATTCGGCACTTAAACGTGTGTAACTTAAGGAGAAATTGTCGGAACTTTCTAATTCCGGTAATTTAGGTAGCGGTTTTGTTACATCATAAAAATACACTACAGATTGGAAAATCAATTAAGTTGACGATAATTGTAACGATCACGTCAAACTCACCTGAAGTGTAAAATAAATTAAAGTACGACTTTTAGATGAAAAACACGTGCCACGCGATCATAAATACAGAATAAGCGAAATAACTTCTTGTTACACAAGCTACACTTAACGTGTGCGCTGTAAAACCTGTCTATTTTCACCTAAGCGTATTTTATATTTAAACAGTTTCTGTTTAATAATATTTCGTTTCCACATCATTCATATGGTGAATCGTTTGATAATGCAATGCTGTTGAACAGGACATTCTTCAAATTTCGAAAGAAAACAAAATATTTTTAATATTTTTGATAATTGATTGACAGCGATATGAATGTTCCCATTAGTCGGGTTTCTTATGTAGTATGCTTTCGTTACATTATGGAAACAAATTAGTAATCGCCATAATTAAAAATACGAATTCAAGTGAAACATAAATACAAAATCCACATGCTTATCTGCATGGCGAGGAATAATCGCGACTTTTCGTGATATCATCAACCTAACAGTTCATGTGAAATGCAAATGTACCTGTAGATTTACTCTGCTTTCCTTAGTACACGTCGAGTACAGTCAATTGACCGGAATCGAATAAAATCATTATCATTGTTCATTTTCTCGGCGAAAAGAAGGTTTCTTGTGCCTGAATAACACCTTTTATGTCTGAATAACACCTTTTATTAAAAATATAGATTGCATGGTTCTTGAACAGGAATTCAGCACACATAATGTAGCTCTGTAAATAGTGCTATAATATGTATTTGGTTTAAATTGACAAAATGACACAGGAATAAATCCCATTAGCGTCGATCTTAATCAATACATAAATTTGAAAAGTCTGCGAATGAAAATCTCCTTTGAAGTGCTGATACATGTAAGGTTGTAATCTCGACAACTCCACGTAGGAGATATATTCCATTTCTCTCCGAGTTCGGTGGAATTCAAACATATTTTTGCACTTATCCGAACGTGAAGATGTTTTTTTAAGACGTAATGCTGTAACGTTTCTAGTTTACGAATGTCATATTTCGTAATTGGTTATTCTACAGTTCGATTCCATGCAGCACTGACAAAAGTATAACTTTCTTGTAGGTTCTGACAAGTGTAAGAGTGAATTAATTAACACGCATTTGGTTCCTGTACGTGTCTTGGGGTGTAACATATGTTTACCTTTTTAAATTTCTTGCCGGCGTTGTCGACAGTATCGACGTCGTTTTTTTCCATTTTAGAGAATGACGCAGTCCAAAGCGTGTCCTCTCGTCTAACCTTTAACACGGGCTAGTATCGTTAACCCACACAAAATTCCTACCTGTATTTTAGAATCTTAGTATATTGCATTTAGTTACATTAATATGAAATTTCCACTTTTTAGCGTGCAGCAGAGTGTTTGGGGCATTGAGATAAGAGAAACGTCATCGGCTAGACACGGATTTCCGCATTCGACAGACTGAACTTTCGGACCTGCGTTTGCCGACTCCAATTTGATGAGCATATATCGTTTATATGAAGAGAGTACAGGAATGTTAAGATGGTTCCTCCTTGTCTATCTGATCTTTTAACACTGAACTAGCGAGATTGAGCACTTGCCAGTAGAGTCGAAAGCGTACTATAAAAGTGGACATTTTTCGCGTTGCGGAAATGTTCGCGTTTTTTTCGGATTGAGTAAATCAGCGCGAAAATATCCACACGCGAATATTTATAGATTATAGTATATATAGAATATATAGATTTTTTTAGCCATTGCCAAAAAAATCCAAATCGCGATTAGTTTAAAAGGGTCATAATGCGCACATTTCATCACGCGAACATTTCCACATTTCAATGGGCTGGATTTCCATAATAGTGTCCCTGAGGCGTTTATTGTCTGTACTCGTCTCCTCCATCAAGCTGAGCACTTGACACTCCGTTCTTTGGTTATCTATAAATGATTTCTCTAACATTTTTTAACAGTCGTCAAATAGAACGAAGTGTATTGCTGGTTTTCGTTCCAGAACCAATATTGCTAGCTGGGAGATGACTGATCTCGAAACGATTTTGGGAGACCTCTATTAAAACTACAGGCTACCTGCAAGTTTTCCTCATTAAGGGCTTCGACAGGGGTCGTGCATTTTATTTGCTAAAGACCCAGTCTGTGCCAGATTTATCTCAGTTTCTTTTCTAGCGAAAGCTGCACTTCACTGTCATCACCTTGACACTTTGCAGCTCTAACATTACCTTCGAATCTCCGACTGAGAGTATTATTGTCTACAATACAACTTACATTGCGCAGGCAAACCCCTGCTATCTTCAATGTACATTATCTTATAATAAATTTATAATACTTATTAAAACTATCCCCATATAAAATACACATATGTACTCATATATCTAAAAAAGATAACGAATATTTACATGTAGCACATGTACTTATTAATCTAATTGCTAAAAGCGCGATAAACCGTTCTCCTATGTCATAAGTATTTTAAATTATTCAGGGGAATTAAAGACGGGCGTATTCGGGAAGGACTATCTAAGATGGTGAAAGTTAATTTAAACATTTTTTCTAAAACAAAATTGAAAAACCATGTGGATTGGCAAGTTTTTAAAAATACTTGAAATACGAATGATAAATATATGCAATGTTTGCTGTAAAATAAACAGTTTAGATGAAATAAACAGATACATTTGTCGGTGATTAGGAAACGAACAGGAGTATATTATATTTGCGTAGGGAACGAAAGGGTGAGTCTTCGTTTAGAAACCTACGTTTAGAAACCTACGGTATGTTTTAATATTTTTGGATATAACTAACATTGAACAAAAACCGAGAGAAATATCCGCCTGGATAAAATAAAAACAGAATTCCACAAATTCCGTAACATTTGTCAATCTTATTCCGAGTAGTCATGAGGTCATACATCTTGAGTCTATTTTTCCTTCGTCGAAAGGTTTTCTTCTTTATCATAGCTATGCTATGTTTACTTATTGTAGTCATACGTCGTTGTTTAACGTTTCAATCAAAACAATTATCGAAATATTAAGTTGGAATGAGGGTCGAGGTGGAGGGGAGGGGGGAGAGATGGGGAAAATAACGTACAACGACCGTCAAGGTGTGAGACTGGAATGTTATTGCACTATTTGAAATGTCTGGCCGTTTTGTATAATTTACATTGGAATATGTCTAACTAACTAATGTACATCTCTAGGTAACGGATAAAGAAAACATCTCAAGTGAGCCGATGTTTAGATAATTCTAGAATAATTATACATGATTTCACAAGGAGGGGCGAAAGTAAACTATTACAGGAAAAACACATGAATTCAGCTACAGGAATGTAGGATCGCCAACCTAATGTTTTACTTGGGACGAGTATGAACATTGCCACAGCATGTAGAAGTTACAACGCGTAATTCAATTTGGAGAGAGAGAGTCGACCGGGAGGGAAACATCAACTCAAATCTTATTTTCATCGTTCGATAAAGATGTAGGCTGAAACGTAGGGAAATCTAATATAAATTTTCGATCTGACGTTCTAAATGTTTATATAACAATGTTTTTCTTTTGTTCTGAGAGATATATCAGTAACACCCATCGCCAGATAGATAAACTCCCCTGGCGGCTGTTTTTAGAGATATGTGTTGGTTTAATTTTCGACTGGTCTCGTAGGCTCGCCGACGAAAATCCGGATAAAGAACATCTACACGGGAACCTTCAAAGAGACTGAATATTTTCCATATGCCACGAGCCTTCCGGCGTAAGGATTCCTTTGTACTAAATGGTTTATTCAAGGGAGTTAATAAACGCTGCTATTCCACACGATTGGTGATGTCTTTCTGCGCTAATTTTACTCATTAATGTGTTTGTAAACTCTTTAGATGCCGTTTCAGGGAATGAGAATATTTTTCTATGATCAAAAGGTCTGGAAATCGATTTTATCATGACGTCATAATTAAAGCTAAGTTAGTCAATCACATCGGCACACAGAGTTTTACATGTTTCTCATTTGCACCGTATTTGTATTGGTTATAATGGTAAATACAATTGTATTTACATTTCTGTTGTAATTTCCTATACAAACACTAGGCTTACTAAACGAAATTAGGTTCATAAGGCTATGACCGCAATGGAATCAGTGTCATTTTGACGTCTATCCTCCCGTCTCGAATAACGTGTGACCATCGTAAAAAGCAAACATTATAGGTGACGTTATGTTATTTCAAGAGTTTCGTTTGCGATGTTCTATATCCCCAACTATTATTATGGCAAGCCAACATTTATTCAAGGAGCAATGTTGATCCCGCTTTTCATCAAATTATAAAAGATAACTTACGTATCATATAAGATAAATATATCTTACACATTGTATAAGATATAATCGAAATTTTGCGGCATTAAAACAGGGAAACAAAATTTCTGATATTTCACGCACCCTTGAGGTGGGCTCCGACATCATGACAACAGGACCACGTGCTAGCCACTGCTTTATCTAGTACAAGATCCTCGACAGATTCCGCGTGGGGAGACTTCGTTTTCTTAAATTTTGTTAAAATCTCGTTCCTAAATAAGATATCTTTTATAGTGACGAGATTTCACATGGTGCTTGGTGGCACAGAGTATGAATTTTAAACAAAATCAACTTACCAGATATACAACAAATAACTTCACAACAAAAAAACAAAACAATGTTAACAACACCAACTATTGTAGATAAAATACTAGCCGCTTCCTACCATCTCGGCAAGGGAGGATTTATCTTTAGCTCATTCGGTAGAGTGTTAGACAGGTAAGCCAGAGGTCCTTGGTTCGACTCCTATAGCGGAGGCATTGAAAAATAATTACCTCTGTTACATTGGCGCCCACGTAGGGACCCAGTAGATTTGACAAAAATACTTGCAAAGGAACCGCTATGATTCCTGGAAAACTACGGACGTGTTCTTTCCTGGAGGGGGAGTATGTCACCCTGGTAAAATACTAGCCGCTTCTTACCGACTCGGCTAAGGAGAATTTCTCCATAGCTCATTCGGTAGAGCGTAAGACTAGTAAGCCAGAGGTCCCGGGTTTGACTCCTACCGGAGACATTGAAAAAATAACGACCTCTGTTACAATTATAAAACTTACCACATCAAATATTTGGGTGATGCTGAGTCCGATTTTAACGTTGACCGGGTGTGACGCGTTGTAGACAGGCCTAGTTTTATTGTTATAGGACCGCATCAGGATCATAAGGAGGCGCTGTTCATCGGTCAGTCGAGGATTGCTCTCCTTGAGGCAAGTCTCCATAGTCTCGTTTTTAGCGTCAGCTGAAAGTATAATTAAGACTTGTATTTACCTTAACAAAGCATGGATTGGTCTGAATGCCTCCAGCATGTTACATGTAACAGCCGTTATAAGTTTGCGAGTGGGCTCGGATAAATCAAATTTGCGGCAGGGCAGAGTTTATTTATTTTACTTTCCTCTTGGTAATATCCAATAGACACAAATTGTACCCTGTACGTGCTAAAACCACCATTCACTACTAATGGTCTGACTATAAGCACATTCGATAATTACTTTATGGTTTTCAGCGGCTATGTATAAAATTGCATTATCGTGAAGTACATTAACACAATGGAAACATCTATCACAGATAAAAAAAAAATCGGACAAGTGTTAAAAGCACATATACGTGTCATATTTATTTGGAGCATATAATGTCCTGAGGATTTATGCTGAATTTCAAAGCACGCTCAGTTAACGCGCACGCGGAAATATGTTTTTGTCATTTCCAATAACATGACGTGATGCATACACGTACAACACTACGCTTTTCGTCACTCCTCATAATATGGAACTCATGCTCTGCTTTAAACCTTTTTTTTTTCTTTTTCCAAAAGGTGAAATTTTCCTCGTATATGACTAACTAGAAAATGTCAACCCTCGTGATTTGTAAATGTCAAAATTGTAAAAACTCGGAGCTTCCAAAGTTTGTTTCTATAATCTTTCCCCGAGGGTTTGGATTAGCCCATTTAGCCAATAAGGGGTGGATCAATGTTTCCTTACCCTGTTAAACGTATAAGCTGTATGAACGCTTCATTGTATAAAAGCGTATTAATACTGTTACTAGAATTGATTGAGACGCTTCACGCATTATCACTTCACAGAATATAGGTCTAATTGTAGATGAATTAAACAGCCGACACAATACTTGGATAATTTGATATGTTGCAGTCTTTTAATTTATGATATAAACTGATATAAATGAAAAACAAAATAATGTATTAACGTGTGTTACTTAAAAGAACTTATTCCTCTGCAGGGTCGCACGTGAAACTAAAAGTGCAACGGAGATATCCTGTTCCAATCTCCATTTTTTTGCATTGTATATTAATTTCACACAGATACAACATCAATTGATAGGACACGTTATCGCTTCCATCTAGACCTCTCTGTGACGGCTGATGATTATGTTGTAAACACACTTGGCAGTCAGCGCCAAACGATGATATAATGGATACACGGACCGATGTCCATAGAGACTAAAGCACGCAAAAAGTGTCTGGAAATAACAGAACAACTACACAACAGTTTCCAGTAATGATCGCCATGTTTTATGGAGTGTTCTGGTCGCTAAGGAGGCGATTGTTTGCGATATATTTATCATCGTATGGCATTGCCACTACCCTACCAAATTCAGCTGGCATTCATGTAAGTTATGAATGCCATTTTGACCGATTGTTGACGTCATCATTATTATGACGTCATAATTGTTACGTTGGATATTACTGACCCTCCCCGGGCGATAGTTCTATCATTGAACAAGTATACACGATAATTCAATTTTGTAACTTAATTCTTAATAATATTAAGTGTAATTGAATTTTTATGAGATGAACAAATTCCAAAAATGGTAAATATTTAGTATTCAACTGCTTTCAGTTGGCATTCATAGGCAATATGAGCGCTTCATTAAATTTGCTTTGTCCAGTTGGCATTCATATTGCCTATCAATGCCAAGTGAGAGCAGTTCAATGCTTAAAATAACAATGGGATTCACATTTGGTACAGAAAACGCTTAAATATTAACTTTTTTCAGAACATTTAACAAATATTAACAGACTTAATAATCTGTGAAATATTTAAAGAGTTATTTTAGTTTCGTTTGCCTTTACCAGAAATATGCGATCGTTAATCAATAAAATTAAGGGATTTTGCTCGGAGGTGAATATAATTGAATTTCTGTGATATCTAGTATTTTTCCCGAAATCTAAATGTGCTTGCAGACATAATTTTTGATCCAAAAACTTTTGAATGACGTCATAGACTTACAAAGCTTTCAATAAAACTCACAATATCAATACACGAAGCTTATTGACAAAATATAAGAACACAATAAATTTTCCAATTTCGTCATTGCAATCAAAAGTGACTTTTCTATAAGTATACAATTCTATGCACCTACATTGGTATACCATTGTAAGGTGAAAATGACTACCTCAAAAGGAAAACAGAGCCGAATATATCACACTTGACAGTGGTGTGACCAAGGGGCCGGGCAAATAGGTCAAGCCGATCAAGATAACCAGCAAAGTTTTGTAATAATATGTCCAGCAGCAGTGTCCAAATAGCTTATCTGCCCCTAAATTGAAACCTTAAACCAGACATCATTGTGATCAAAGTTTTAAAAGTTTTATTTTTCTCTGTATAAATGAAAGAGTCTCGAGAGACCAGGGCCACTGTACTGTTGACCCATGTTAGATGATTGTGTCAGACTTACCTGCAGTCAGCAGACACAGGACCACAACCATTGCCACCTGCCGTCTTGTGTGTGTCATATTGTCCACATCGGCCTCGCTGCCTACGTCACTTCCGCATTATACTCTGAGGGCACTGATGCCGTTCTGCTGGTGATCCTATTACTTCCGGTCATTCAATTGCAAGGGTCAGGCATGTTTATGTTGTATTTTGTCCTCACCACAATCCTTAAATAGAAATAAATAATATCCAGTAAAACAGATAATATTCCAAGCAGCTGGAACAAAGACGTTTATCAACAGCGAACGCAGGTAAAGAAAATAGTCCAGTGTAGTCACTCCAGCCCGAGTGTGAAGCGGCTTGGTTACCAGGCACTCTCGCGCACGTGCTTGACGACAACGTGTTGCTCAATGCTGCAGGTGCATCTAAGATACATGTGATTCTAGAGTACGGCGACAATTAGTTTTGAAACATTCTTTTACTTCCCTTTTTATTTCACGTAGTAACTACACGTTGTTAGTTTGACATCCATAAGAATCTACCGCATTGCCGTGTATACAATATGTTTTAAACGTTATCTGCACAGTATGTTGGATTCGAGACCAGAAGTTTCCAAAGCTGGAAAAACTCCTTTATATATAGAGTTATCCGGTAAGATACACATTTATAATGATTAAATCCGTATTGATTTTTGATCATCTGTGTAGATACAAAATTGAGCTCTCAGGTGAAGCTCTATTTCAAATGAAAACGAAATAGTTTTCTTGATTTGTAGTCTCGTGATATCTTGTAATGTTAAAATATGACCGCAAAACTCACGCGGGCGTTATCGACCTCCACTGATCTCACCTGTGGATAGAAACGAAGTGAATGGGTGCGATCTGTGAACACTATATGTTCGAAAAAGTTTTACTGATTGCACGTGTCTAATTGATAACACCACATTTACTTCATATGATGTAATTTGTAAAAGGTACTAGATACACGCCCTTCATCGTATTACGCCATCTTGAAAGATAGTTCAAAATATTGGCAAAATCATGCGAAACACTTTCTGTTTTGGCAAACATACAATGCAGTCCGTCTGGAATGTATAGTGCGGCGTGTTCTAATTTCCATTGCTAATTCTCCGCTAATTTAAATACGACAAGAACAATAAAGTGAGAACAGGGGAAAAAAGAAATTAAATACTAATTTAAAACACGCTTGGGAATAGATATATAAAACGTTTGACAGACATTCACAAAAACATTCACATGAAACCGAGTTAAGCGCTTTCGGGAAGTAGATAGAATGAGAGCATGTGGAACCACCAAGCACAACCGCTGAAAATGGGCCCAAGTAAACATCGGATTTCTCAATAAACGTCATGCTGTATTATACGGCTCGTATTGAATCAGTGGCCAGCCTCAGGGTGATGTTTGCTCGATGGCCAGCACGCGCCCCTAGTCATGCTCTCGTGCCGATTTAGGAGATACCACTCGGCTCCGCCTCACTGTTGGGGCACGTTACACCGCAAGATTCGCGCAATCAAACCTAATTAACCGATATAGAATTGGAGGTCATCTTTGAAGGACAGGGACGAGTTACGATGTGATACACTGTACACACACGGGATACTATGGTCAACAAAGAAAAGCTAGGCCTATTTTCCCCCCTTGTTGTTTTATTTTACAGGGTAGGGGGATTGCTTTTTCATTAACCAGACTTTTGTAATGTTTTACTGTAGGTACGTGTAAAGTGTATGTCGGCGTTTTTGTTTCGATTTTTTCTCATGTTTTATTAATTTGTTTTCTTTTAATATTGTCATTATAATCTTAAAATAATGATATTGGAATAATTTTACAAAGCAGGTTATATTAAAACAAAATGAAATTGATGCTAGAAGTGAAGGATTTGTTTTCATTTAAAAATATTTTATTGTATATGTCTAACATACAATAGGAATTGATATATTTGTTACGGCAGGACAACGACTAGAGAAGACGTTGTGCAACACATATCTCAGACCTGGGACATAAAACTTTCTTTTTTCAAAAATTGCTTATCGATTTTGTGTGTGAGAGAGATTTTAGTTTTTGTTAATAGTTGTATTGCACAAGACGATTCCTCAAGTTGGAGATTCGATATTCTCACAAAGACAAAGATATATTTGTCGTTTATATTACATGAGGGATGTGCTTTGACTTGCCGAGTGGTCGACTAGCAGAAATATAGGCCAGTATACATTTTAGTATCTGTTAACTGTCTTGTACTGCTTGTGAATTATTCAAAATCGATTCTCATTTTAAATTTTACGACTCACATAATTGGAAGGCATTAAGTGACAATCAACGCCCGCATCAGCATGATGATACGGTCTGAAATTATACAAGTACGTTTACCTAATATGCAATTCATCAAACAATTTGATACAATTTATGTACCAAGATGTAGTTTAAGTAAATAGCACTTCATATTATTTAACAGTCTAGATAATGTCCATATCATATTCCGATTTTAAGTGAGGGAATATTTAAAGCTCGCGCTCAAATTTTCCAAAAATTAACATTTTCTATATACATTTTTGTAAATGCAGGAATTTATGTTACATTTGTAACTTTGAAAAATGTATCCGAGTACCAACTATTTAACGATAAACATAATTTGTATGTCTCCAGATTTCCTTGGGTGTATAAACAGTAACATGTTGATTTAAGTGGAACACGGCCAAACAAGACTTAAGATTTGAAATACTATTTTTTCAAGTGTCAGTTGACAATACATCATTTTATCTTAAAGTCAGCATGGAAATACAACAGCAGCACAATGGGAACACCAAAAGAAAACGAAAGACAACATAAACCCGCAGATAAACTGGAGGCAGCAGCAGATACAATACAGAGCACGTTATAACTAATAAAATGTGCTATGAAGCATGTTACATGTATTATAAAAACCCAAGAAAATATCAAAACGTTTATTTATAAACAGGGTTTCGTTGCTATATCTGAATAAGAAGGTGAAGGATTTGGTTAGGTTTCGTTACAAGTTCTGATAAGCTTCATATGGAAACAAAAACCGGCCTGAAGAAGGGCAAAGTTTGTTCCCACCTGAATGCCTACAGTCTGCTGGAAAATTTCTTTCTCAGTAAGAATGAAATTATGGGGAAAAGAACAAGAAACAGTGTATATGGATGAATAAGAGCGTTGTACAAGGCATGTGGAATAAGGTGTTCGGGAAAGGTCTTCTGTTTCAAAGACGAAATCCATTATTTCAATCTAGGTCAAATCCAAGTAATTCCATGTCCTCAATGTGGGAACCGGAGTAGTGACATCGAAACCACAACACACACCAATGAGAACAATAAAACACATGGAAATGGAATCATTCCAAATGGTAAAATGACGACGACAGTAGTACATGTTCGTAGTCCCTATCAACCTGCACCTCTCAGAACCCTTTGTTATATGGTTTATATGTCAACAGTCGACTCCTTTCATGTAAGTCGTGATATTGGAAGCAAGCCCTCCAACATAGAATCTTTAGTGATACGTTAACACTGTATAGAATCTTTAGTGATACGTTAACACTGTAACTGATATTGGCCATTCTCAACAGTACCTTATATTTACAAGCTTTTAAAATTCAACCAAGCAAACGCCATTTACTTCGCTAACATTTGTTATTCCTTAGAAAGGTAAGATGACTGAAAATACATGTAATGGCAAGGTGAACGTAGGACATACACAATATATTACACCTATAAAATTTGGTAATTGATACAATATGCAAAATATGAATTACATTGCAATTACAGCTGTTTCGTTTTCTAAGCCTAAACGGTGATGTTAGGGCCCAAAAGGGTAGGACCCAAAATTGGTCTAATCCGATGTTGAAGGGAAGGTGTCTTATTTTTTATAGATATGTCCGTCACGGTTTGAGCTGTTAGGCTAACCAGATATTGCTGGTTTTTATCTTAATGTCACACACGTACTGTAAACATTAGGAACGGATGGCTTGTCCTCTGAAATGAAAAACATCACATGGGGTTTGCCGTCATAATGCCAAATCGAGAAATGACACAAAACACTCACAACAGCGACAGCCCGCTATAGTCTATGTGTCTTGAGATGCACGTCAATCGATATTTCGGAACCATCCTAACGTCGAATGGTTGTGAACAGCATTTCCCCAACCCCAAAAGGGACATTCTCAATTTCGTGTCACGTTAATGTCTGACGAAATCCGTTACGGTGTTCCAAACGTCGTTAGCACCCCGCGCGATGAAACATCATGGCCGTCTCTACACTACAGACACCGTACACGGAAGCTGTAGCCGTGCCTCGTTTTATGTCTGTATAAGTTCCTTTTAACCTTTTCCGTTTCATTTAGTGCCTTGCGTGAAATTACTATGTTCAGAGTATATCCCCGTATTGCAGTTTCCTTAAAATCTTTCCACAAATTTTATTTGTTTTTGATGTTATTTTCTTGGGATTCTTTGCCTATTAATATATTCGTAATACATATTTATAGGTCGAACATGCGTTTATTCTCTATTTCCGCACCTCTAAGCTGTTGAGTGGCGAAACAATTAAGGTACCATTTAAGAAACGAAGGCGTTCTGCCTAACTGTGGAATGTTTTCATGATTGCTGCAGTGGAATCGTCATCCTCGATATCCAGGGGTTACGCTCATTCTCGGTCTCTACACATCCTCGATATCCAGGGGTTACGCTCACTTTCGCTCTCTACACATCCTCGATATCCAGGGGTTACGCTCACTTTCGCTCTCTACACACCCTCGATATCCATGGTTACGCTCACTCTCGCTCTCTACACACCCTCGATATCCAGGAGTTACGCTCACTTTCGTTCTCTACACACCCTCGATATCCAGGGGTTACGCTCACTTACACTCTCCACACATTAATTTGTATTAATTAGGGGGATTAAAAAACAAGAAGTGTTACCCTTTTTTTCTCTTTAACGTCAGTTTACTTGGACTAGGCCTAAATTTACATGGTGGTGCCGTCGATGAAGCAGAAAACACTGACCCTTCCGGAAAACCTGGTCTTATTTTTCTTGTTTTTTTATAAGCCTCTACAAGAAAACCTTTCCTTTTATCACGTTCAATTTATGATTATGTTATACTGACGTCTTCTCCTCTTTTTCATGACGAGTTACGAACCTAAACTTTGATTGAAACTATTATCACATTTTGAAATGATTACAGAAGAATTTTATAGAAATGAATACAATTTGTGTATGGAGGTTGTAAACAAAAATCTTCGTGGCCAATTAGGTGATCCCGTATTTCCACGGCCGATCGGGGAATCGAACCCCCTGCCGTCATGTTGAAAGGCGAGTGCGCTATATAAGCTATCCACTGCGCCATCCGACTACCCAATCGAATGCTTTCAGTTTCGCATTAAATAAAAGTAAATGAAAACACTGTGACGTCACACCACGTGGGGTTATAGGCGAGTGCGCTATCCACTGCGCCATCCGACCACCCAATCGAATGCTTTCAGTTTCGCATTAGTTAGAAATAAATGAAAACACTGTGAAGTCACACCACGTGGGGTTAAATCATAAAAAAATCACCCACGGACTGGAAGTAATGAAATGTACAACTATTACGGGAGAAATTTTAATTATACGATTACTATATAATCGGTTATTGTTCATTACAAAATCTGCAGTAGACAGTACTCGGATATTTTGGACGTCTTCTATACATACAAACACTCTAGGAAGTGATACAGTTATATGCTAATGTATTCTTACTGCAGCGCTGTAGTAATCAAATGTCAATTACGTTCGGAATACATTTACACAACTTGTCCCGAACGAACAGAATGACTGATTTGCTTTTCCTGTTGCCCCAGGAAGAAAATACAATCGAGCAAAGAAAAACACAATCTCATCAACAGCAGAGATTATATTCAATTTAGGAACGAGAATCAAAACAAGCATCAATTTAAGAGGTATATATTGTTAAACGTATTAAAGTATTATTATTACTTTTACGGTAAGTTACATTTATCACATTTACGGTACATTTCGTAAGTTATTGGTTTATGGTAAGTTAACCTACATCCATATATGGTAAGTCATTCACTTAATGGACGATATATTATGATAACTTTTGTCCGAAGTAATTTCACGATAAGTTATTATTGCACTTACGGTAAGAAATTCTAATTAAGGTATTTTATAACATTTACGGTAACTTGTTATGGAAATTACGGCCATTTATCATATTTACGGTAAATAATTATGAATAAATCGGGTACGTGTGTTTTTGCCTCCATTTTCGTTTTAGTACATGTATGTTATAAATAATTATATTTTTAGAATCGAATTTTCAAAAATATCCATTCACATTCAAGAAATATTCGTACTTATATTCGTTTAATATTCTGAGAAAATGGTTTTTTTTTATTTTATGAAAACAACTGTACAAAACTACACATGTCGTAAAAGGAAATAAGATGTCGTAACTATGATAGTTCTGTCGTAACTATGATAGTTATGTCGTAACTATGATAGTTCTGTCGTTAAGATAGTTCTGTCGTAAATATGATAGTTCTGTCGTAACTATGATAGTTCTGTCGTAACTATGATAGTTCTGTCGTTACTATGATAGTTCTGTCGTAAATATGATAGTTCTGTCGTAACTATGATAGTTCTGTCGTAACTATGATAGTTCTGTCGTAAATATGATAGTTCTGTCGTAAATATGATAGTTCTGTCGTAAATATGATAGTTCTGTCGTAAGACATGTATATTTGTGTGACTACAGCGATTAATCTGTCTCACTGCAGGTCGGTGATCATGAAAAGAATACACCTGCTGTTTACCTGCGTGTATCGTAAGAGGCGACTTATGTGGGAACCCCTGCAGAATTTGGAAATTTGCTGTTGTTGAGACACAAAAGCGATCAAAAAGATCTGCTGCGCCCATTGCAATATTTGGGATCTTTATATGTCTCTCTACTTCTAACTACCTTTTATTCCTAGATCCTTACTTGCCAAAACCTCACTTTTGGCTTTAATGTTGAACTTGAAATGTCCTTCAAATGTTAGTTAGTCCCTGTTTAATGTTCAGCATTTAGGGAAATGACAACAACTGGTTCACCCGTTGTCTGTATAATGTAACCGGGCGGAATGCTGTGCTGGGTGCTTGCGGCATGGTATTTCAGTGAGATAGCACTATAAAGTCGGCATTAGATCCGCGCTATCACAAGGAGGCAAATACACCGACATACCCTGTCTCCAGCACTTATACACACATGCAAGCACGCATACACTACACACATGGAGGCACGTCGTTAAATAACCTTAGCTGTTGATACATGTAGGACGTTAAACTCCCTACAACCAACATAGATCCCTCCCCCAAGGGAGGTACGGTGTACTGTATCAAACGTTTGTGGGACCTGACCTGAATGTATATTTGAGATAATTAATCTTGATGACATTTAGATTTTGCTGAAATTCTTTAGTTTGACCTCAACCTGCATCATGGCACAACTGGTGAAACATCCAGTCATCGTTTTTGTATCAGTAACGACTATTGATTATTACCGGTGTAAGTGAAAGTGAACCCCGTAAAAGTTGTTCCGCTATGTTAGAATGACCGATTTGACTTAAAGCTGGCACTTTTAGAATCGCTGATTTAATGTTCAGTGTAATAACATGTGCTAGCAACAAAATAAACGTTAATAATTAAATTATTGAACATAATTGATGAAGCTACAGTATGATAACCGTCGAAGGATGTACAAACCGCTCGTAACCAAACCTCATAAATACGATACGTGCCCACTATTTTTTAACGACGGTATGAAATACTAGATTTTTTTGTGTTTTATTTTGCCCAATAGGAATCATTTTGAATCAGAGAACGTGTATGTTATAATTTCAACGTTGCCCATGAGAAGATTATCAAATTACGTTTTACGAATATGTAGTATTTCACTAACACGATCTGATCCGCCTGAAACCATGCACGGACACATTAACCGGCCATGTAATCAAATTGAAAGTTACATGCACATCAAAAAATTCAAAATGTACCATTTGTATGCATTGTGGGTGTTCAGGAATAGTTGTTTAGTATTCGAGTAGTTTAAATAATATATCATTTCGTGATGTTTTTATTTACACAATAGATTTTCATACCGACTGGAAGCTCCTGTCTTGTCTGATGCTTTGGTCAAGAGACATCTAAAAGAGGATTCTTCCAATCACATATTCGCAGGGATGGTCGATGATTTTCTACTTCGTACAGAGGAAAAGTACAGGCAAAATGCAATCACTTCAAAAATTTTGTCAGAAGCCTCTAGCAAAGAACAGACAATGTTCTCAGAAAGAAAATAAAGGTGATAGTCAACGCTTCTTACAAATGTTAACTGATATTTGGTCAAAGCAGTCAAAGAAAGGTTAACCATAGTGTATAACGTTAAACGGGAGAGATTAGTCGCAAGAAATGCGATGTTAAGAAGATATTTTTAACAATCTAATTGATAGATCCAGAAAGCCGAACAATGTAAACTTTTTAAAGCACTATATGGCCATATCCTCCTTTTAGGGCTCGTGAGTGGTACTAAAGTGGAATGTAAAATATATACATGTCTGAAGTGTTCCCAAATATATATAGAAAGTCAGCGAGAAACGAGACGTGTCTATAAAAAATCCGTTATATTTTATTTTTTTTAAACAATTTTTGGTTATTTATTTTACAACTAATATCTCATGCAAACCATGTCAGAATCAATTCGAGCTACATAGCTTAAAGCCATCCCCGGGGACTGACAGTTCACCAGCAGAATCAACTTCCATGTTACGTAAAATAATACAAGTAATGGAGTATTCATTTAATCATTTTGTTTGTCGATGTTAATCGTAACGAAAACAATGTTTTACTGGTCCATATTGCCAATGGATTTGAAGATAGATTGATTCAGCCGTTTGCGGGGGGGGGGGGGGGGGGGGGGGG